>CM077100.1:36299741-36343433 GCA_039619505.1 Cimex hemipterus | reverse complement strand
GAGAGAGAGAGAGAGAGAGAGAGAGAGAGAGAGAGAGAGAGAGAAGGAAATGGAAACTAGTTCGCATTTCTAAGCAAGGCAGTAGGAATGAAGGAAGGGTATGGTCAGTATGACCTCTTTCCCAGTCACGCCAAACTATATCACGGAACATCAGCCTCTTAAACCAGACGTCTTAAAATGTTATTTTTTCAATTCCGAGTCACCCAAAACACAGAAAAAGACAGCGAGAGGAAAACAAGAGGATAGTGAACTGAGAGAAAGAGAGGGGGAAATCTTTAGATTAATAAAATAAATAAAAATATAAGAAAATAGCAAGAATCTTTACCAAACCAATATAGGAAAAATTGAAATTAAAAACATCCATTGTACTGCCTTCGGTTAACAATAATCACTACATGAAATGAGGGTTCACCGAAGGTGTTCGATTTTAAAATAAAATAAATTGAAAGTACATTTTTATGTGTGTTTAGTATTTAATTTCCCAACTTGTGTACTATAATAGTGAAACGGTTCTTTTTATATGATGTGTGTCTAAAAAAGAGCCATTGTGAATCGTCCGGCTTATAGAAGCTCCAAGTTTTATAAGCAAAAGCCTAAATGAACAAGATAATCTCTGTCATGTGTAGTTTTTCATTTGATGGGATTTTCCAGGCAGGGAGGATTTGAAAGGGCTGAAAAAGGGTTAGGCTCGGTTCGACACGATTCACGTCCCAGTCGGTTCATTGATCCTTTGAAACAGAAATTTTACGCTTTACTCACTTGTGAAGGCTGTAAGCACTGAAGATAAGCAGCGAGGGAGGGCGAGCCTCGCTCTGCACATGTTTGTGCTGAAAGATAGCACCCGGAACTGGTCTAATTGTTTTGTTGGTAAATAGGGCACTATAGCAACCTTGTCAGCGGTTGCGCTCTCCATTTATCCACAATGTACTCGATGCAAAGCTAATAGCTCGCTCTTTAATTTTTCTAGTAACTAATTTACTTACAAGGAAAAACAATGATAACAACAATACAAATAATTTTAATTATTATGTGCGGTGTTTAGCGACCGTTAGTTAATAATTATTTGGAGATCGTGAGATGGATCTGGTTTGATGTAGGGTTTAGAAAAACGTTTTCTTCATCGTGCCAACGTTTCTACCCTTATTGACATCATCTTCAGGGCTCAAAAGTGTTTGCTGTGCTCATTACACTATTTTTAAAATTCAACCATACATTGCATAATACTTAAAATAATTTGTATTATAATATATTTTGATGTAGTTCCCGTTTTAAATAAGTACATAAATAATATTAACCTCCAAATAATTAAATTAATTATTTTAATTGTTATTATTTTTATAATAATTTAATAATATTAAGGTATTACTCTAATTTTTTATCTTTTATCTTTAATCACTAATTTATAATTCATTTCATACAGTATTTACCATTACAATATTCACTTGTGTTATAATTCCCTCTTTTCGCACGTTCAAATTGAGCGGCATTCAAAACCAGCTTCTGATTGGAACGTCACGTTGACGGGGACATAGGCGGTTTCACTTTTGTATTTCATGTTCAAAAAATGACGTAGCACTTTTATACCTATAAATAGTAAATACAAGCTCCTAGTATTAAATCCTATTAAAGTAATATGGGTTTTAAATTTCTCAGATCATGCTGAATAGAGTTAGGCTATCATACTTAATCAAAACTAGTAAAGAATAAGCAAAGGTGTATTTAGATATTGTTTCATTACAAATAATTTAAAAATGGAAATTGCATTACTGACGAGTTAGGCTATGTAAAGATTATATTTTTTAGTAGAGTTAGAGCAGGGTGAATTACGTGGAATTAAGGTTAGAGACGTGTTAGGGTTATGATTAAAGTTTAAGAAGGTTAAGTAAGTTACATTGCGTTGATTTAAAACGAGATAGGTTAGGTTAGGTATAGTTAGATTAGGGCTCTAGTTAGCTGCTAAGGGGGGGGGGAGGCAAAATTAAATGATGTGGTGTTACGGTTAGTGGCAGTTAGTTAAGTTAGATAAGGGCTGTGGTTGAAGGTAAGTTAGGTTAGGCAAAGTTGAATTACTTAAGAGGTTTAGGCCATAGATGTCACAAAAAGAAATAATTGGTACGACAAATATTGATTAAGGTATTAATGTCGATTCGTTTTGATAAGTATGAATTTTGGCTGGATGTTATCTTCGAAAATTTATGCCAGTGTTAAGTACAGCTCGTTTTGGTTGAGACACCAGAGGGTGTAGAATTATTCTATAAAATTTATAGGGTGTGGCCAAACTGTGTGTTACTGATATACTAAAATTTTCAGATTGTCTGTCGTAATTTAAAAAAAGCTGTAAAACGCCACTCTTTTATTAAAAAACTAAATGAATAAATAAAGATAAATAAATTTAAAAAACCAGGTATAAAAAAGCAGGTCTTTGACGGCATTCGCTATGTGGATGAAATTTTGGAACATCATCTGTTGCCTATTCTCAATGATATCAGCAACAATCCTGTTCTAATGAACTATAATGCCCGTCCACATGCCGCTCACATAGTGCAACAGCATAATATCAGGGTCTTAGCATGGCCAGCGCGTTCTCCAGACTTGAACCCGTCGAACATTTATGGGATAACGTCAAAAGACGAGCACGTTCATTCTTCCTCATACACTACACGATCTCTGGAGGACTCTTCGTGAAGAATAGGCTAACCTCCGCAAAGAGACATTTCCAGCCTCGTAGAAAGTATGCCGAGGCGTCTCCTAGATGTAATTAAGGCAAGAGGTGGAAATACGCAATAGTGAAATTTTAATTAAAAATCTAAATAAAACGAATTTTCTCTTTGCGCCTTATATTTTTTTAAAATTTTCCTTAACAATTTACAATTTTAAAACTTTTTTTGACAAAGATCAAGATATATTACATGTGGGTGGAATTTAATTGATGCCTATTAGTGTATTTGGTGGTTTTATGATAGAACATAATGCCACTTAATTATAAAACATAACGCAGAATATTATTTAACCAACAGTTTCCCATCTTCTCCTTTTCCGTGACGTCACAAAAGCGATTGGGACGACGTGGAGGGCTTAAATGGACAACTGGACTGTTTTGTACACTCTGCAATTTGCATTAACAAGTTCGGGAGGTTGCAAGTCTCGTTCTGGACCCTTTGGCAAGGAATAAAAAAATGTTAACATTTCTCAAAATTTTAACCAGACATTAACTTAAATTTTGCGGATTTTCTTCAATTTCTACAACAAATCGTTTTAAAATGAACTACCAACAAGGCGGAAGAATGGACGGCCAAGGTAAATTCACCTATTTCATATGGCATAATAATGGATAAATCTCTAGAAAGATGTGTCACTTAGCTGTAAACATGCACGTCGTAATGATTTGTTGTTATTAGGCTAATATATAAGCTTTTAATTTTTATAAGCCTTTAGTCGCTTTTCGTCCGCCCATGGTTTATTAACATTTCCCAATTTATTTTTAACCGTTGAGTAATAATTTATACACTGGTGGTTATAAACTTCCCTTTTAAAGAAATAAAACGACCCCGACCTTTCTACATTATACTTATCACTCTTTCCGTTAACCTGTTAGCATACAATGACGAGTTGGAGGTTGTCATTCATTTCATGTGCCAACGTTGACGAGTCTAACTAGAGTTGTTTTCAGCAGATGCTGTGCAGTATTAGATTGCCATTGATTCAAAATGTCTCACATTCTTCACAGTACCAATAACAAAGTTGCATCCACAAATCAGTAAATCAGAAAGAAATTGAAAGCAGCATTCAGTAGTATTATAGTAGAATCATATTAAACAATATTAAGGTTTAGTAAAAATTACAATCCCTGTAACATGTAAGTCGAAAGTATTAAATGAAAGAGATGATATTGGTCCAATGGGCTAATCTAGTGATGGTGAGATTGAAACAGGGTCGTCTTAGCGTTCATCTTGTTGATTATTCAAGTGATAATTCAAATTCAAGTAAAGCTATTTTGTTCTACAAAATTTGCGTAAATGTGCAAGACATATATCAAGCAGTGATGATTCTGACATAGCAGAGGAGTATCATTCCTTTAGTTTTAAAAAGATTGGGAACAAATGCAACACTTTTGTGTGTTTTAAAACAAATTGTATCCATCAACTTATTGATATGGAGAAACAAATAGATATGCAGCTCAAATGAACATGTAACACAATATGAAAATGAACCAAAAATAAAAGTGGTTTCCAATAACAAATGATAAAATCAGGGCATATTTTTGTAATGTCACAGGTAAAAAATCTAAAATAGGTATGCATTGGTAAAATGATAAATATTAGAAATGTTCATCTTTTCGCAAATTATGCCTTGTTGATGATGTTTATAATGGAATTTCATCATTTTGTGGAAAATGGGATGATTTACAATGAAGACAGAAGACAAGACGTTCGATCCGTGATCGATTACTTGACTACTAGATTCCAACAATTTTACTTTCCGGAAGAAAATGTAGTCTTAGATGAATCACTAATGAAATTCAGAGGGCGGCTGAATTTACAGCATCAAAACGAGCGAAATTTGGAAATAAATTTTGATAAGTTTCCAGAAGTAGGCATCAGGAGTTTAGTTGAAGATATGACAAGAAAAATATCAGCACTTTCAAAAGTTAGAGGAAGAAACTTGAAATGCTGATGATATTAGAACATAAAATAACTCATTTTGGTAAGCTTTAATTTTTTCCCTTTTCTTTTATAAATATTGGGTTGTCCGGAAAATAATGCAGGATTTTAAGTTTTCATTAAAAAAAATCTATATAAAATATTCTGTTTACGTTTACAGGATTACTCATTTGTATGAATGTCAACACTTATTAATCCTCTTCCAAATGATATTGTTTGTTTACCTCTGTAGCATTCCGCTACTTGGAAATAATTCAGTCATCCTTATAATGTCAAAGCGAGAATTTCGTACGATTTTCTTTTACGAGTTTAAACTCGGCCGAAGCGGAGCCCAAACGGCTAGAAACATTAACCAAGTCTGGGGCGAGGGTTGTGTTAATGAGTGCACTGTGCAAAGGTGGTTTAAAAAATTTCGGGAGGGAGATTTCAGCCTTGAAGATGAAGAAGGTCGTGGAAGGCCTTCCTCTCTTAATGATGATGTTCTGCGATCAGTGGTGGAAGAAAACCCCAAAACACGATAACACTAGACGTTCTGGACAGTGGCTCGACAAAGGAGAAGCTCCAATACATTTTCCAAAGCCCCCAACTCATCAAAAAAAGGTAATGGTTACGGTATGGTGGGCTTCATTTGGTTTAATACACTACAGCTTCTTAAATCCTGGCGAAACCATCAATGCTGAATCATACTGTAACCAAATTAATACCATGCATCAGAAATTGGCAGTAATGAAGCCCTCTTTGGTCAATCGGAAAGGGCCCATTTTGTTGCATGACAACGCTCGACCACATGTGTCACGTGTAACGTCACAAAAATTATTGGAGCTTGGCTATGAAACTTTGCCTCACCCACCCTACTCTCCGGACCTCTCGCCTACTGACTACCATTTTTTTAGACACCTGGACCACTGCTTACAACACATAATATTCAAAAATCAAACGGAACTGGAAAATGCATTTATTGACTTTATCAATTCTAAAAATTCTGAATTCTACTCAGACGGAATTAATAAGTTACCAACACGTTGGGAGAAATGTATTGAGAGTATGGGAAATTATTTTGATTAAAGAACATTGCTTTAAAGTAACTAGTTTCTTTTTTTTTTGTTTAATACCAAAATCCTGCATTATTTTCCGGACAACCCAATAGAATAAAAGGAACATTTTTAAGAAAGTCTTTACTATTTTGTGATTTTTTTTAATCATATGCAACTAGTGTTATGGAAATGTCCCATGTTTTAACTATATACCATTTAAATGTGACATATAATAAAACAAAATGTTGCTTTGATGCAGTTCACCCGTGTATCTTAGTATATTACAATATTTGATGAGTATTTATTACTACTATCTATATGCATAGATTTCAGTTGTGTCATTACAAAAAGATTTTTCTAATTTTTTCAATAGCCCTATTTTTCAGTATAAGCGAGAGATAGAGAATCAGATAATGAGACTAATTAATTGTATTCTTGGTGGAAGGGGGGGTGTGAAAAAAGGCGGGTGACAATGGGAATTGAATCCATGACCGCGAGAACTATGAGCCGAGAGTCTAATTTGCTGAGTACTTGGCTACCACATTCCCCCAGATAACAAAACAAGTTAAACTTAACAATATAGGAGGTGAAAAGAGTGAAGAACAAATTAAAAAAAAAAAAAAAAAAACAAGAAAAAAAATCAAATCTAGATGTGTTCAGTACTAATAATTTCTAGTTTTGACCTCTGGAGTATTGCCATGACAATTTCTTCTGTTTTGACAATCATTTCGATACAAGTTCATCATTTTAATGCTATTGTGTTGATATATTAATATTTTGTGCTTTCCAGGGTACCCTGGCCAAGGCCCTCAACAAAATTATTACCAGCCGATGCCAAATATGAATAACGACCAGTCGAGATATTATCCAACTCCAGACAGTTTTTCATCCACTCCTCAAAATCAGTCACAGTATATGAGTAAGTGCAATGCTTATGAGACAACAATTATAATGAATAAATATTATGAAAAAGTTTAATTTTTTTTTTTTTGAACTGTTACATAATTTTTTATTTTATTTTTAAAGTTTTCAGACCAATACTTGGCCTCTCCTCAGTCTTCTGTCTTATTTAAGAGATTTTAACATAACTAGTAAATTATACTGATGAACAAATTTAACACACTATTCAATTTATTTAGTTTAAAATTAAATCTATTATCTTTCTACAGTACTTACAAGTAATTAGGAGCTATAGTAATCAAAATAAACAGTAAATAATGCTTTGTTTACTGCCTTTATATACTTTTGTACTGTTTAACCCATTTGTTCAAAAAGTAGCATTACACCTTTTCATTCTGCTAGGGCTAAATATCGCTTTCAGTTAATCATTTTCCTTTGTTGATTTCATTTGATAATATTCTACATAATATTATTTTTTATTTTATTATTTATTTATTACATTTAATTTATTTTTAAATGTCCTATTTTTACAGCCAAACCTATTTTAGCATGGAAAATTTGAAAAACCTAAATATATTAAAATTTACGGGTAATGCATTAATTTTGTCCATCAATGTATTTGTATTAGTTATCTTTAACAGTTTTTGTGAATATTAATTTATTAATTTTTATTCAAAGAAGGTTGAGATGAAAAATTTGTGCCAGGAATAGGACTTGAACCAAACAGACAACTATTTAAATTTTCCCCCTTTTGCCACCACTACTCATTACTAGTCAATGTTAAACGTAAATTGAAAGGCTTAGGATGGGATGAGTGTTGGTCTGAAAGCTTTCAAAATACAATAAAAACTTACGGATGAACAGTTAACAAAAAAACCCAACCTTTTTTGTCTGATGTTATGCTTATATCTTCATCAGCTTTAAAATTTATTAATTCAAAATTATTACAATTTATAGATGACCCTCTTCAAAACTTTCAAGGCAGGGTAGTGGCTGAAGCTGCGATATTTTATGGAAGCAAAATTGTAGGAACTGGTAGAGAAATGGTTGATGAAAAAATTAAAAAATATAAATCTATATATATGATAAGACATTACTTTGCTGTTGATACCAGTTATGTTGCTAACAAATTAAAACTTATCATATTTCCATACAGTAATAAGGTAAGTCTCACTTAAATAATTTTGAAAATGATCACTTTAATAATTATGAATGTGTTTGTTTTGTTATATAATTTATAAGTGAATATTCTATAAGAATATGGACCACATCATTGTATTTGTTAATTTAGGAATATTCAAATTTGTCCATTCTTTTGTTTAGTTATAAAATGTGAGTGTTTTATTTCAATTATTATGCATGCAATTTATAATTTATATTTCAATTAATTATTCGTCTTATGTAAGGTCTTGGTTGAGATGAAAAAGTTACTGCCACGAGTGGGATTCGAACCCACGACCTTTGGCTCAATATGACACTGCTCTAACCACTTGAACTATCGTGGGTAGTTAGAGCAGCAGCTTATTGAGCTGAAGGTTGTGGGTTTGAATCCTGCTCGTGACACTAACTTTTTTATCGCAACCAAGACCCCTTACATAAAAAGATTAATTATTTGAAAGACATGTTGGTCAATCAGACTACTAATTGTAATAGATTTAAAAAAATAGATTTATAATTTATACTTCAACTAAGTTGTGTAGAAAAATCTGTGATTGTATGTTGCAGGACTGGTCTAGGAAATACATCGATTCTGTCCCTGCTAAGCCGAGATATGACGTTAATTGTCCTGATTTGTACATACCTTTGATGGGTTATGTAACGTAAGTGTTTTAAATGAAAACTGTTTTGTGAAAATTAAAGTTTGAAGGGTTGAAGGTTGCAAGGAGTCGGCATCTTTACAACTAATATTGGTCTATTGTAAAATCTTCATTATTGTTTAGGACTCTTTGATAAGCTTAAGTAGTTTTAGCAGATCTAGAAGTTTTTTAAGGATTAAAATTAGATCTGTCGGTATAAAAAAACATTTAGAGGATTTTTTTGTTGATTTCATCCTTTGTTTCCACACTCAAAATGACATATACTCTAATCTCATAGAAATAAACTGAAAGAAGAGAGAGATTAAGCTTTAAAATTGTTGGAATAGGTTGAATTAGGATAAAATTCAGAGAAGCAACTTTTAGGTGGAACCACTGGACATCTGCGAGAAAAAAAATTCCCCCTGAGTTGATCCAGAGTAAAAAATTTTATTTTTTATTCACTGTAAAAATTTTATTTAAGGATTTTCATTGGTGCTTTAACAAATCTGATTTTTCTCTCAACATCATCATGGTTTTTAAAGAGTTATTTAAATTAATTAAAATATTTTTTCTTTGCTCTTAAGAGTATTTTAGTATCATAAAAAAGTTAATTGAAACCAAGGTTCCCACATGTATAGCAACCTCTTATCAGCATACGCACATACTAAACAATTTAATAAGCTCTATCTTGCATATACGTTAGCTTGATAATGATGATAAGTTAGCTTATAAGTGGTTAAACTAAATTTTGTAAAATACTAACAATTTCTAATATAATTCTAAACAAAGGAAAGATCTACCATAAAACGATTACTTAAGTTAATTATTGATCATCTAATTATTTCTAAGTAAGGGTTTTGTATTTGGCAGTTTTGTAAAATTTTTAAAAAGTCATTTCTTTTGTTTGTTTGTTTACATACAATATTGAGCTAATGCAAGTGAATTTAATATCTTACTGATTCATATTTCAACCATGTTCTTTCTCCATTTGATGGTTTCATTTGTGACTATTTGTTTGTGCATTATTCTTTGTTTCTTTCTTTGTGTACATTTATGAGAGTTTTTTTAAAATGTTTACAATTTTTTTCCAGGTATTTGTTAGTCGTGGGACTTGTGCTTGGAATTCAAAATCGTTTTGACATCGAAGTCCTTGTGAAATTAGCATCTCAGTCGATTGCCTTTATTTTTCTGGAAATTGGCATACAGCTCCTAACATTGTATATTACAAATATACAAACAAATGTGACAGCCTTAGAACTAATTGCTCTGGCAGGGTACAAGTTTATCGGGTACGTCACACTCATAACTGATAATCACTGTTTACATTAAAACTGAAAATAATTAATCATCAATATTAACAAACCTTATTGACAATTTGCTGATGCTTAAAACAAAAAGAAATGCTTGAAAGATAAGTAAAATAAGCAATTATACATTGACATTTGGTCTTAAATAATTTATTTCATTTGTTTTAATGAATATTTAATAATAGTTACATTCCATGAAAGAGTTAATGTTTTTGCAGTTCAAGCTGCTATAATTCATAAGTACAAAGTTTGTTACATTCTCTTATTAAAGTGTGTAGAGATTAGTGAGTAATGGATAATTATTCAGATATCGTGAAATCCAAAAATCCACAAAAACAGAAAAAGATATAACATGAACAAAATGCATTAACACAATAACAAATCAACACAACCTATCTCAACAAACATACACCAAAACCAAAACCTTTCTTAAATAATAATCCTGACATACTCATTCTTTCTGCCAATAAGACCAAACAAAGTTCAGCAGAAAAAAGTATAAGGAAAAAAATTGACAAAATTATCACAGACACAAACACATACACCATAATCAAATCAGACCCTGCTCCTTCTCTCATTAAAAAGACAAACAAAATTCTTCAAGACACTTAAAAGAAAAGAAATTGACATATACATGTACAAATCACATCAAAACAACTCACCAACACTTCCGAAACTATATGGATCTGTCAAAACATGTAAACAGGAACACCCTCTAAGACCCATAATTTCATTTGTTAACTCACCCACATATAATATGACAAAATACCTAACCAACATACTCAACAACATGGCAGATAACACATATAATGTACATGATTCATTTCACTTCATTAACCAAATCAACAATATCCACATTCCCTCACACTACTCTCTCATATCCCTAGATGTTTCATCATTGTTTAACAACATTCCAATTGACACAACACTGAACATTATTGAAGATAAATGGCCAAACATAACACCACACACAAGTCTATCAAAGAACACGTTCGTAACAATGATCCGACACCGCTGTGTTAACGGATATTTTACATACAACAATCAATTTTACAAACAACTGTTTGGTATAGCCATGGGTAGTAACCTAGGCCCAATACTGGCAGACATCATCATGACACATCTATTCAATACAGTCATACCACAACTTCCTTTCACATTACCCTTCCTCACTAAATACGTAGATGATATATTGACAGCTGTTCCCACAGATCAAATTCAAACCACATTAAATACATTTAATAGCTTTCACCCACACTTACAATTTACACATGAAATAGAAAACAACAATAAAATACCATTTTTAGACTCGTAATAAAACAACCAGATGGCACATTAATCACAGATTGGTATCAAAAACCAAGAAATACAGATCACTACCTCAACTTTACATCTCACCATCCTCTTCATACAATAATAAACACGGCCAAAGGGCTACTTCACAGAATGATTACCCTAAGCCATGAATCATTTCACCACAAGAACATAAAGATATACAAACAGATCCTCCAAAACAATCTCTATCCTAAACACATAGTTAACAGGATAATCAGGAATTACCACTCAACACTAACAGCATCCACTATTACTAATAATACTACATTAAATACATACAAACCAACATACATTTCCATCCCTTTTATTCAAGGCCTATCACACAAATTAAACAAATTTCTCTCATCCGATAACTTCAAAATAGCTTTCAAAAATTATAAAATAATCCAAACACTGTTTTGCAAAATTAAAGACCCCACACCAATAACAAATAAATCTGACGTAATCTATAAGATCAACTGTTTAAACTGTCCGGCAACTTACATCTGTCTTACATCCCAATATCTGGACAGGAGAGTAAAACAACATATCTATGATTGCAAAAAACCCAAGCAAAATCCTACAGCACTTCCTACCCACCACTTTGAACAACAATACAATTTTGACTTCAAAAATCCAAAAATACTACATACAGAACAAAACATATTTAAACATAATTTTTGAGAAATGGTTTACATCAACGAGGATAAACAGAGCATCAATTTACAGAACATATACATGCCTCAGTCGCAGCTACGCCAACATCATTAATCAAATTCAACACAGATAACATACATATATCATCATATTACATTCCACACATCAAATATTTTTCACATAGTCTAATTTTCCAACAATTTAGCTTTCTTTTTCTTATTTAACCCTTCCTACAGAATTCTGAAAGGATTATCTGGCCGAACAATTACCAACGTTTTTTTCCCTTCGTCGGCTCTTTTCACCTCAAAGAAGCCAACGACTTATACAAAATTGTCTCTTCTATACCCACTTCCTTCCCCACCACTTCAAAATCCAACATATATAAACATGAAACAGTAAAATCTCACTGGCACTCTCAACACGACATGGCACAATTACACAGAAGACAAACACTTTGAGTGAGTAGAAATACTTTGATGGAATTAATGGAAAAACGTTGGCACGATAAAGAAAATGTTTTTCTGATGCCTACATCACACCAGACCGCATCTCACGATACCTGAATAATTCTCTTATTAAATAGAAATATTTAGTAATTATTTTTAACTTTATAGTGCTTAATCTCATTTTGTGTTTCTAACTTTTTTTAAAGGATTATAATAGCAGCCTTGTTGAGTATAGCATTCTACAAAAAAGGATATTATGCAGGAATAGTGTACTGCAGTGCATCCTTAGCACTTTTTATGGTAAATCTTCTGTTTAATAAGTATTTTATTATTATTAATGTTTGCATTATTGTATTAATCCATATATATTTAGTGACATAATGAACCTATTTAATTATACTATTTTTCTAAAATCTTGGTTGAGATGAAAAAGTTAGTGTCACGAGCAGGATTCGTACCCACTATTTTGGCTCAATAGGCCCCTGCCCCTAACCACTTGAGCTATTGTGACTTCGTTTTTGTTTGGCTTTGTATGTGGCTCTATGTGTGTTGTTCCTATCTCTGAGTGATGTGGGGACATTTAGCATAAGCGCTTGTTTTCTTTTTTGTGCAGAGGGAACTATTGAAATGTACAAAACACCAGACAATACCCATACACATTGTTATCATTGCTTTTCCAGATTGTCCCAACACATGGAGCAAACAAACAAAATCAACCAAACAAACAGTAGCTTATTTATATAAAGAACCTACCCCAAACAACACCTGCTAACACTAGTTTCCACATCCTTAACCCAATCCCAGTTTCTCTGTGCTACTTTCTAGGCACTCAACAGTTGATTCCTCTTATGTTTGGCTATTCTTCAACTTGTCTCAGCCCTCAACTGCTTCCTTGTGTTGTTACATAGGTGTTGGTGATCCTATTGCTCAAAGCTGTTATATTGCTTTGCGAACAGCCATACATATTACTTTTATATTTCTCAGGGCCTTACTTAATCCTACAGTCTTATTTGTCCAATGGATGCAAGGGGGGTTTCCAGGCACAAGTCAAAATTGGCACTGGGTCATTGGACTCCTGTGTGGTTGTCAATGGATGGCGGGTGTACAATTGATCGCACACGTGAACCAGATCCTGTTTGAAAAATGGGGGGAAGGAGCCAGATCAACTGAACTACAAGCGTAAGCATCATCCATGCTTGCAATTGCAATTGAATCCATAGTGGTACGTGGGGAGACTCCTTATTTAGGGCAATGTGGTCATTCAGTTTGTTATATTTGCCAGATGGAAATGCACTCCCTTAAGATGGTTGGCATTTCCACTTAAATCCAAAGCTGTTGTCAAAACTTTATCCAGAAGTTTGCTAGAGGGGCCCCTCCGTTTGGGCGTGATCCAACCGCCAATTCTATCTATGGGAATATGTTGAGAGTTCAGGCAAAACCTTAGAGCTGCTTCTTGGCATGCAACACACTATTGGGCACATTGTTGTCAACCCTTCCTGTTGGAAGGGGCAAGTGAAGAAGAAACAGCCTTATCGGTCTGGGCATTTTCGTACATGTGAACTTAAGGGTTTAGCATACAATAAAAAACTACTGCTAAGGTCATGTGCCAGATGCGGTCAAAAAAGAACATCATCACCTTAGGGTGATGCAACCCCTACAGAGAACTTTTGCCCCCTTCGCATCATTGACTATGTCCTCCTGAGTGCTGACTGGCTAATCGATCTATATAGTGCCCAGTGAAGGAAAGGATATTAATATTGTTTTTGTTTTTTCAATCTTCTTTTTATGTTGGTTTCCCGAAAAGGGTGGAGGGGTGGAAAAGAAAAACCATTGGGCCTGATGTTCAACTTCCTTCCTGTAAAGGTTGGTCATGACCTGTCAATCTGTGCAACAGGTCGTAATTGTAGGAAGCTTTTGTTATGCTGCCACCTGGCCCTCCAGTACATACTCTATGCTAATTTTATGGTGAGGTGACTCAAATTGTCTTTTTTTTCCACTTGTCTACTTTTTTTTTAAATTTTTTTTAATGCTTCTTCAGCTGTCAGATTTACACCTTATTTAAAAAATGTGTACACAATATTATTAACCATTTCTCTATTGTTAGCAATTATTTTCAACTCAGTAATTCCAGTTTATATTAAGATGAAGGCAGGATTATTATTTTTTATTCACTTTCAGGTTCGCACACTAAAACTGCAAATACTTACTCATTATGGTAGTAATGATATGTCTGCCACTGGATATGTTAACGACCCTTCAGGATACAGTGGCTATTCAGATCATGGTGGCTCATATCACAGCGCACTGATGGGTAAGAGGCAAATGTACTTCCTCGCTTTTGTAGCAGTCTCACAGCCTGTATTTATGTGGTGGCTGTCATTCAACTTGGACGCTAATCAATGAACAACCAACGGCTGCAGTAATTTTCTATCCATAAAAAAGTCTTAATCATTTTTTTCTTAAGACAAAAATTGAAAAAATACAAACCATCATAGCACTTATTCATTGTTTAAAAATTTAACTGCTCATTCTTAGCAAATTTTTTTTAGTATGATGTTCATTTTTCACAGATTTTCTTTCTTATAAAAGTATATTTTTTTATTTTGTGTCTTGTGATTCAGACGTGTTAAAATATATTTTCGTTTAAAATTATTTAATTAATTTATAGCAAACTAATTTTTTTCTTATTATATACAGTTCGTTTAACCTTTTTCTAAGAAAAATACTTTGCATTTGAATGCATATTTTTGTAAAGATGTAATCTCCATATTCCTACGTTTTCCAAATTTGTAAATAAAATAGTAGTTTGAAGCTTTTGAAATTTTTTTATTGTCCCTGTCTCCTACCGTGTCCCTTGTCATATTTGCTGCGTGTTTGCTGTTACAAGAGAAAACAGAAACAAACATTAAAAAACTGTAATCAGTGGGAATAATTAAAAATGAAAAATAGTCTCATTAAAAAATAATTGCAAGATGTATTGATGAACCTTACAAATTGCAGAAAACATATTTGACTCAAATCTCACACTCCAGGCATAACCACCCAGTTAAAATTAAATAGTTTCTCCCTTGACAGGGCCTTCTTGCTGAATAAGTAAGTGGCCCTTACCATTCAGAATTCAGGGCACACCCACCCACAAAGTGATAAATCTTCTTCGAACATTTACATTTAAAAGCAAGTTCAACTTCAGAATTATTTTGCAAATGCAAACTTTTTGGGCCTTCTAGTAGTGCAATCCAAAAAAACATGGGTATACCGCTGGAAGTTACTTTAATGGTTAACTTTGGAGGGAATTTGCAAAGCTCCAGGAGATTGTAGTTATTAACAGTTACCACTCCAACATTTGAAAAAAATTACAAATTTCAACATTTTTGTAGGAGGCCGCGGTAGCCGAGTGGTTAGCGTGAGAGACTCGGCTAGTAGACCCCGTGGTCGCGGGTTCAATTCCCGCAGTCGCCTCTGGCCCTTTTATCACGATACCCTTCCCCCCACCAAAAAAAAAAAAAAAAAAAAAAAAAAGAATACGCAATATTGTCTGGCTAGATATGCACAGTTCATGAGGCTATTAAAAATTTTTTTTTTTTTTTTTCATCAAGTCTGCAATGTAAATAGGTTTCCTTAATGAAAATTTAACGTTATAAGCAATTTAGTGGAAAAAACCTGAGTATACTTCTTTACTGTTGAGATTTTGACAGGGCTTTAAAGGAATTTTTTTGTTGTATATGGTGATTAGAAACACCTGAAATTTTCAACACATGTTGCCAGTCACCCTTTATATTTATTTATTCAGTTCACTGGTTTATTTATTTTGTTTTAGTAAATACTTGTAATTAATGTAATCTTTATTTTTTGTTGTTTACTGGATATCTTTAAAGATATAAAGAGATAAAATAAAAATAAATAAAATAAAATAGCTAAATACAAAAGTAAACTAAAAAAAATTAAAATAAGTAAAACAATTGTACAAAAAATGTTGCTATGGAAACTGAAGAAAATATTCAGTACAGACTATTTCCTCCTCTTGTGTTGATACCCCCTTTCATTCGGCATAGCAATGGTTTTATGAGGTTTTTGAGGTGCTATGAAATTTTTTTTCTCCTCCAACAACACAATCCTCATTCCTGATAATTCTCTTGATAAAATGCTATGTGAAGTACATCATAATTGTAGAAGATGCAACTACTGTAACCGGGCATTCTAATTGATTTACATGATGAACTAGGATCATCAGTGTGTTATTGGTATAGAACAACAGGGTACAATAACATTCAAAGGGTGTAGCATATTACACACCCTCAATGTCGCTCCTTGTATCTTTTTACATACTAAAGTTAAGGTTTTTGGGACTCGTGATGAGTTACCTCGTTCAAGCATATACGCTACCCAAGCATTGTGAAAAGTTTATATATAACGTATAGCAAACACCATGGTTCTGAATATGATCCTTCCCCACCAGTTTTTTCCTTCCTCATCACCAGGGAATCACTTTTTTTACCTCGCCATCTTTTCGTTTGCAATAAAATAATTTTTCTAGGAAACCATTCGGCCACAAGAACTTTGTACCATTAGAATTGCCCTACTATCGTCTACCTCTCACCCCTGCCCTTCCCAACCCTACACCCTTCTATGCCATTTTGTCTTTAATGTTGAGAAGGATGGATCCTTAAAAACTTCATATTTATTGACAAGCATAACATCTTTTCAAAATGGTGCCTTCCTTTATCCCTGCTCTAGCCACAAATTTGTGTATTTATATGTATAGCAGCAATATTTGTGTATTGGCATACCACACAAGTTTAAATTTCAAGTTTGCTTTCTTTATATTATACTGTACACCCAGCTGGTCGGCACCAATAGTCGCCGATGTTCCCCATGCCTGTGGTTCTTCTCAACTCGGTACCAGAGTCTTCAGGTGTCCTGTTGGGCCCCTTTATGAGCAACCACGATCCACTCTACTTTCTCCTGTGCCCGTCGGAATGCGGTACTTTCCGCGGTGGGGCCGTTATATTCCACGACCTGGGCTAACGCTCGACTTAAGGCGTCCGAGTTACAATGATTTTTCCACGGTTTATGCTCTACTTTGTATTCGAACTCAAGACGGAGAGCCCAGCGCGTCAGCCGGGAGGACGGATCTCTGAGGCTAAGCATCCACTTGAGAGCCGCGTGATCGGTGATCAGAGTGAACAGGCGCCCCAGAACAATTTCGTCGCCCATTCTACTGCGAGTAGTTCTCGCTCCGTGACTGAATAATGAGCTTCTGATTTGTTTAATGGGCGACTGGCAAATGCGATTGGCCGTGCTGTCGTTGAGAGTGCATTGAGCAACGTTTCAAAAGCCCCTTGCTGGTCCGGTCCCCATTCGGCCCTTCTGTTTTCAACAGGCCCATCAACGGCCTGGCCACCGCCGCGAAGTTCTGGATAAAGTGTCGATAATAACTTACTAAGCCTAGGAAGGCCCGTATTTTCTTTGCTGACTTCGGTATCTTATAATCCCGAATGCAAGTCACCTTGTCGTGCTCGGTAGCGACCCCATGTTTGTCCACGATTTGTCCAAGATACTTTACGTCATCATGCGCATTCCTCTTTTTGCGACATGAATCGATGAAAAACATATTAATGTTAAATTGACGGAAAAAAGTAAATTTGGAGGCACAAAGACTGTAAATAATGACTTTTTTTTTTACGGACGCTAATTTTAAAATTATTATATTGTGTAATGAAACAATTCCTAAACAGACCCTTTGATAGCGGGGTGAAACAAACGTAACAAGTCTAACAATAAGTGGTTCAAAAATTTATTTGTCCAAAATACGAACTTTTATTACACGTAACACTAGAACGGTCTAAAAGTAAATGGTTTATTCTCCATCTTCCATTTTCTTTTTTTTTTAGGTTTTATTTCAAAAATTATAATGAGTCGCGTTTTTCCCTAAACGAGAAACTTGAGCAGTTGTTTCTTTGTTAATCGAAAGGTCACTCTAAGAGCTGCAAATGACTGCATTTAGGCGCGGGACCTTGCACCTTTTCGTAAAATGTCATGGAAGCCTGATCAATTGAGACCATTTTAACTTGGTCCCCGAAAGTTAAAGAAACCACGTCTCTGCCTGTCTTTATTCAGTGAGTACATGGACCCACCATGATCTACTTGGGCTATGCGAGCAGAGGTCTGGGAAATTTGAGTTCGATTAGGTTTCTCTAAGTGTAAAATGCACTGTAATACCGTTGTCAAATATAAACATTTCAATTTATGAGTAGGTGAGGCGGCGTAAAATTTCCGCCACGTAAACAGCAGACATTTAACAAGTTTCACCCTTCTATTTGAGCAGGGACGCAACCGAGTTCTCCCATTAAACACTCGAGGAAGAAAGAGTCGCGATCAACAAGTGTTCTCACTCGCACTCATCATCGACTCTGTGCACAACTCTTGCTGCCTGAGAGACCACAACTTGTGAAAGTCGAAAAGAGCAATTTTACAATGTACACAAAGTAAGATCGGTAGAGGTTTACGGGCGAAAGAGAAAATAGACCGAAGCTATGGTAATCTCAAGATGAAATCTCTGAATAACACATTCGGATACGCAAACTGAACATACGTATAATTTAACCCGTTTTGTCAGTTTTTATTCTTATTTTATGGCTTATTTTTCATTATTCATCCATCTGAAGATGAAATTGACTACAATATTTCGTCTAATTTCTCTTGATGAGTGGTGGAATTATGATGAAGCCATCAAGGTTGAGAAATGAGCCCTGAAAATGCCTGCCATCGATGTAAATCCGGCCGTTCCCGATCGCTGATTGATGCCCGTCGACATAATCACAGTCAATCTACTGCGGGGGGCTTAATAAAAGCAACATTGCTCGGAATTATTTATTAGACCTATCCATCATAGGACGTCGAGAGCCCACATGAGGACTAGCTCTTCACCTTGGAAACGAACAAGTACACTAATGTAAATCTTATTTACTTAACAGAGGCGCATGTCGTCTCGGCTGCAAATAAAAAGAAGGGAGACTGCGCTTTCACTTTGAACCGAGGACTTGGGGGAGGAACGGTAGTCGTATCGATCAATCAGATGGAACGCTGGCTCAACGAGAGGCGGCTTTGGCTTTTTGGAAATAACCTACCTTTACTACCTCGCAGGTATCTCACCAATTCGACACCGACCACCTCACCTCACGCATATCGCAAAGGCCAATTATCACATCTACTTGTGCTGTGAATTTTTTAATACAGGGAACTGTTTCATCATCATTTTTATTCCAAGCTTAAGAAATATATAAGAAATTAAATATACCTTCACGAAAAACAACCTCAGTGATTTAAGGGTGGTGTCTGTATCTTACTACACGCCATTAAAAGAAAGCCAGCGGCATTCTCAGAAATGTCAAGCGGTTGGAATAAAATAAATGCTATAAATTAGATAGTGAAAAAAGTCGGTAGTTAAATCAAATAAAAATTAGATAACCCTGCATGGATATTGTCATTATCTTCATACTTCCTGTATTTTTCAATTATTAATTAAATAAGTTCTATTGTTACTACATTTGAACACTAGATAAAGTACACTTCCATGTTTTTTTCAAGTTTATTCATTCATTATTTTCAAAATTTGTCACAAATGTTCTTTCAACTTTCCTTTAGTAAAACATCAAGTTCCGTATGAACCCGTAATCTCCATTTAACAGCGTAATTAATATTTCAATCGAGGAATATCGACCGTACCTCTTTAAATTTTGCATACTAATTACAGCCCCTGGAAAAGCACACGTACTACGACTCAACAGCGGTCAATGCAAGTATTTGAAAAAAAAAAAGACGGATTAACGTTAGTTGCTTATTGTTCTTTACCAGGAGGTAAATTGCCATTTTCCTCTTGTATTTAACTAGCTCGTTTCGGTTAATCCTTTCTTGAACCATTCTTCCAAATAGGACATTTCTATGAATATGACGAGTTGTATAGCATTCAGTATATACTCAGTGCATATAGAATTAATTAACCATTCTGAATAAAGAATGTGGCTGAGGATGAGGATATGCGGAACACCCGCTTCGGCGAGAAGATTGACTTGTTTGGCTTGCCTCAAGTCAAGAATAGCACCAGATTGGCAAAGAAGGAAGCGATATGTACCCACACTATGGCAGTTAAATGGAAGAGTGATGTCGCCTGAACTAGAATAGAATAGAAGAAATGCTGAAGTATAGGAGCTTCAGGAGAAGTTTTTAAACTAATCGGGCGATATTACGTAGGACGATGCTATGGGGAGGGGGTTATGATCGTTAATTTACATTGAATTAGGAAGTTGGTAGGTAGAAGAAAAAAATGAGCTTGTTTACGAAGAAGAATTTAAAAAGAGGGAGGAAAAACAACTTTACAGCATATATTTTGCACTGCCTTCCGTAGTTTTACTATAGAAAATAGTATATCAATTCGTTTTATTATAAACACGTTTTCTTCCTGTTGTTTGTACTTATGTTTCTTATTTAAATGTGTACAAGCTTAATTCGTTGTTTTCATAGGAGAATAATATAAAGTTTCATACTTGAATACCCACTTCACGAAAAAATGTTTAATCATGGATATATGGCCTGATGGATATATGGCCTGATTCTAAGCCTAAATATTAACAAAACCTAACCTAACTCTACTCGACAAAATGTAACTTCACCTAACCCATAACCATAACCAAACTTAAGTCTTCCCTATCCCTAGTACAGCCACTCTGATGGCGACCCGAAGCGGCATAGGCACACCGAAATGATCGGAAACGGCCAAGCTACGTATCTTTTGTTACGGTGATCCACTTAAAAATTCATAACTCCTCTGGATTTTATCCAAATTCAACGTGTTTAGGACGATTGGAAATTTGACTATTTCTCTTTTGAGCCTGCATCAACAAAGGTTAGATTATGATTAACAAAGATAAGATTCACCATAAGTGAAAAAAATTGAGGATGAAACCAAACACCTGACAGGTTTTATTTTATATCTCCTGTTTTAATTTATTTATATATGGCGCGTAGTTTATAGACTTCTAACGTCTTAAGAAATTAATATCAACAACTATCCCTGGCTAAATTAAATATAAATATAGATCTTATTTTGTTTTACTAAGAAGTTACGCGAAATTGCCTTTATGGACAGAACACCAAATTTATCAACCAGATTCGAACTTAATATAAAATTCGAGCGTGGCTGTTGACTTAGTTACCACTATGATGAGTTCCTTGCGTGACAACTTAGTTTCCAACTCGTATTTGCCTCGTTTATTTTCCTTGCGGGTTGAACTATCGCTAGCAATGTTCGTTTTTAGACAAGAAAGATCTAGGACAAAAAATATATATTTTTAATTAGAAGTGTTAGTTCAAGTTGGTTTTTCTTTAACCCGTGTTCATTTCGTCCTGAGGAAGGCGAGAAGCCGAACACCGTCTGTAACCCGAAAGGTCGAGAGAAATTTCACCATTTCACAATAGTTATGAACAATCCTTGTAAAATATTCAATCGAATTTCAAAAAAGCAACAGCTTGTTTGTTATTTTTTGATTACCCGGCTTAAATGGTGGAAAACAACTTTTCATTCTTACACGGTCAGCGTCCTTGTCCCGGCTGACAAATGATAATGTCAGCGAACAACTGAAGTCAGTTTGACAACAAAGCTTCATTCAAACCCAAATTGAATCGTGCATTGAGGATTTGTTTTGAAAACACGTTCTTAGAAAATTTATAGATCAAAAAAATAAATGTGACGTTTATTCTTTAAGGTTAACAAAAATGTAACGAATCACTGATGATACTGTACATTTGACTGAATCTTTGGAAAGCATCTACAATTTGATTATAGTCATGAAAATAACACCCGAAAATTCGAAATTAGTCGGCTTTTATAAATGTGGACATTCTATAATTACTTAGCCTCTAATTTAAATTCTCAGTTCTTGGGATCCAGGACACACGAGTTGAAAGAAGGAAATTTTTTGGAGGGAAAAAAGTTGCAACACCGCTGACCGAAGCCCTTGTTTGGGGTAAGAATACACGATTCTTGCCTAAAAGTTTAAAGAGGTCTATGGACACAGGGTTCGGTATACAAAACCTGTGAGACTGAGGAGCTGTACTTCTTTGCAGGGGTTTTGACTCCTGCGCTAATACGGCCTATTATGCTATCTTCATTATTATCTAGAGCACTTTGATTAAGCTTCAAGTTTTTTGCTGATCCCGCAGCTTTGTTAAGGCATTCAGACGGTGGCTTTTTCTCACCCAGAAGTAGGACTCTCAGCCTGCATAGGTACTAACCGATGTCATATTCCTTTGTTTTTCTTCTTTCTAGCAGCATCTGTTTGTGCCGCTCCGAATACAGAATACCGGTATATACAGTGTTCAATCCAACCATCGTTCTACTCCTACGCGTACCGTTCGTTTCTGCTATCGTCCTTTAAAGAACTTTTTCACTTCTGTCCTGGAATACATTCGCCATCAAACCGAGAGCATATCCATGGATAGTCGTTTTCGGCCGTTTGATATGTTGCAATAGAGTTCACGGCCGATAGTTGTATTAGGCCGTTTATCGCCCTCTCGTTTGTAAAAGGTAATTTTGTTGTCATCCCTAATGTCTGCGAACCTTGATGCACCTTTTCGATTGTATCAACTTTTTGAATATTAAGGGACAGAGTAGTCAGCCCTTTTTAGCGCAGTGGATGGATCCCATTAAATCGAGCCCCGTGTTTAATGGATCTACTTTTTGGCAGTTCGGTATTGAACTTTCCTTGGCCAGTTTATCAGGCTTCTCTTTGTCTTGAACTTTACTACCGCTCAGGTTCATTTAGGGCCTCTTGGCTGTCTGAGTAAATGGTATTCTTTGGTAATACCAATCCTTTTGATCTCTAATTTTAACTATGTTTAAGTTTTTGGTAGCTGAAGGACGTATATGCAATTAATCCTTGATTTATTTCCACAGATACCAGCCCATACTTGCTAACTGAAATAATTTTTCCCAAACAAACGTTCGTTACATAGCTTAAAAACCCACATGGCCGATCAGTCGTGCTGGTTTAACGTAAAGTAGCGCCGTGTTTTTAATCACAAATTCCCTGTGCCTTGTGCATTTTGATAACTATGCTTAACATAAACAAGATTACACTTAAAAAAATTAAAAATGTCAACATTATCGTTTGATGTAATACAAATTTGAAAATTATTTTGTTTTGAAAATGCAATTGTGAAAATCGTGCAGAACAACTTCAGACTCTTAATAAAACTGCATCAAACCAATTAGTAAGCTGATTTTTTTTTTTTTTTTTTTTTTTTTTTTTTTTTTTTGAGGGGGGTTCTCAGTTTTAAACCCATAGGATAAATAAAATCAGAATAGTAAAATTGCAATCATACAAAAATTTACAAGCGCATAGCTGAAAATCAATTTGACTGAATCAACATTTTAAAAGAACATTGGGCCGAAAATTGTCCACAAAATATTTACAAGTTTATTGTTAGCTCCTTTCAAAAAAGTTCCGCAGAAATATCGAAAAAAAAATTCTTCTGGAACACAGTAAAGATCTGCTTAAGAGGCTAACTGAAAGTCAAGTTCGCCACGTTTGTTGATGTCTTAGTCGAACTGATAGAAGAAAAAGCGTAATTACCATGGCGAAAAATCTTAAGCTGGTGTGCTGAAAAGAATTTAAAAATTGCCTTAGACAAATGCCAAAACCTCCTCCTAAAAGGCACGATCAGAACGGCACGTATTTGTAAAATAAAGGGCAAATTATTCAAACAAAACACTAAAGTAAGATACTTGGTAGTGGAAATAAGCAAAAACTCAATGCCTCAAAGCACTGAGCAATAAGGGTGAGAGAAAATAAGGGCATACTCACCAATATTGCCAATCTAGGCGGGAGATTAAGCTGAAAGCCCCCATGTACCCTCTTTAAAGAGGAATGGCCCACCAGTTGCTCTTCGTGGTAAAACCAACGGTTTCTGGTCAAATGGCATGAAAGGTGAGAAAATAGCGAGATGTTGAGACTGAACCCGAGCAAAATGGACCCTCCCCGATTTCTGCACCAGCCAAGCTATGACAGAGCACGGCTATTTTACAAGCAGAAAGCCACCGTGTCCAAGATGAAGGAGTCCAATACAATATCTTCTTGGAAAAGTTTCAGAGAGGGCGAGACACTCAAAAATAACTCTCGAATGGCCGCCCACACTCAAAGACCTAATCCAATTGTCGCTGTACCAAGCGCTTAAGACTTTTTCACTAATAATACTACGATGGGCATTTTATTCGTGTTTATTTATTGTATTAGGTTTAAGTAAATTGCAATTCGTTAGGAAATTTTTTCTCAACCTAGGTCCCTCTTGAAATTAATTAGACAATCTATAAATTTTAAGGTAGATTTGTATATATTTTAAAAGCCCTTAAAGATAGTAGGATCCTCTTAATTAGAATAAATATATTTAAAGATATTCAATCTCCCTTACCCCTTCTTCCCTTTTATTTATAGGCGAGACCTAGGTCTTGAGAAATTAAACCCTCTTCAAAATTGTATTTATGCATGCCACGTGTCTGCTTTTTCCGCCGGTATGAGATCTCCTTTAGACAGGGGGGAGGGTGGAAGATTGGGAAAAAAAGGAGAAAGTCTATTCTACAATAGATGCGATGATCGTGAGAAATGTTGAGGAGTTTGGTAGTTTTAGGTCATCCTGGGCTTGCGTCGTTTGGTTTGTTCGTCAAAGTATCGAGTTCATTGGTTGAAAACCAGAAACAAGCCTTCTAAGACTTGAGCTTCAAACTTCTGGCAAGAGAGTAACACAGACAAAGTACCGCGTTTAAAGGTTGAATAACCTAAAAACAAGCCCATTATGAGACTTAAGCTTGAAAGTTCCGGGAAGCGGGTAACAATGAGAAGACCACGCCTCGACGAAAAGAAGCTTCCATTCAGGCGAAACAATATCGTCAAAAGAGCCATCTCTCATTAATCACTATGCTTACAAATCGAGTAATTTAACCGTTTTGTGGCGCCAGAAAAAACATTCTAAAAAATCTAGCCCTAATTGGCTGGATGCACGACTAACCAGAGGATACGAGACTATCGATTGTATTATAGTTGTTGCCCTGGTGAATATCTTTTATCTGGGCTCTCCGTTATGATCAGTTCAGTTGTTGCCGCAACAGCCGAAGATATGAACAGGTACTATGCTTAAATCAAGTTTTTAAATTTATCCCTTGGGTATTATTGCATTTTTCGTCGGACATGAAGAGTTTAGTAGATCGTAGAGTTTGCCAGAAAATCGATATCACCTTGACCGTAACATTAACGTTTAAAGAATTTAACCTTTCGATTTCTCCTCTCTGTTTTCAATTTAAATATCGATTTGATATTAGTCAGCTTTGATTGTTTATCTATGCAATCATGTATGATAGATGACAATTCGGTCTAATTCCATCCAAAAAGGGCTTGTTAATTTATCCATTAATTGAGATTAATTTTTTTAATTAGACTTCTACTGATTCGTACTTATAATTATAGAAATCTTAAGAGAAAAAAAAAAAGATTGGCGAATCTTAGCATTCGTTGTATTCAATATACAATTTCTAGTTTTCACTTATTATACTTTATTAAATAGAAGGTTTTTTGAACAGAATTTCATTCTCTCTCTGATGCCGAAAGATTCCGAGCTTGAGAAGTGCTTCAAAAGGTTTCCTCAAGTTTTGAAGGCCCTCGTCTTTTGTGTGTACAATGTGTCAAAAACTGTCTTTCAAAGTTAAAAGATCATCTATCTTCCTACTGCTACAACAAGGAATAAATTTTCATGCCGTGAATTGTCCAGTATTGGTATGAATTCGAGCACGATCATAAAATCGGGGAGAAATCGGAATTTAAATATTTGTTTACAAAAACTTGCGTCTTTTTCAGTACCACTTTAAATTGCTAAAAATTAACAATACACTATTTAAAACCCTAATGAGATAAATTCTAGGGAAATTGCTTTTCCTGAGTAATTTTATTTAATTAACTTTTAGGTACTTTTTTTTTTTAAAAAACTGTTTGTTATATCGAAACGATTGATTTTCTTTCCGTTTTGTAGGCAAACAATTGTAATCAGTAATTAATTTTAGGAAACATCTAGGAGATGAGAAATAAATGTTTATACGTTGTTTAGTTTTTTGGTAGTAGCACCTTTTTTCCTACAAAAAGTTTGTTAATTTTTTAAACTAACTACCACGTATCTTGGATAGAATGAAACTTGCGAATCAAGTGTTTTGGTGTATATTGACTTGATTAGCAACTCCCCAACCCTTAGGCTGTTTCAGGGCTTTCGTCGTTTATGTGAACTCTGTGTCAAAAATTACCTTCCAAACTGAAATTATTAACTCTACTACGGCAAAGGGCGTGAATTGTTCTGTCATGGGAAAAAATGAAGCCCTATCAAATAATCGCTTTTCCTGGAAAAAATTTCATTTTTTCACCATTCGGTACCAAACAATGCATTTTTAAACCACGGTTATATACAATATCCCACCGAAATCGGACGTGTTTTGGAGAAAGGATCAACAAACGATAAGCGGAAATGTTGAATTGAACCTCAAAAAAAAATTTTTTTTTAATTTTATGGTTTCAGTTACTAAAACAGAAATTTTCATTCTTTTTAACAATTTTCAACGTTTTCGTGGCCTTTCTTCTCATTTTTTCTCTTTCTCTCTCTTCTCTTCTATTTGAAACCTCTGGCGGTGGACCGCTAAGTCGGCTAAGTGTGGGTGATTCCAGTCCCCCTGGAGTGGTCACCTTCCAAGCCTTTCATGGGGAAAAAACCGACATCATCATCTTAAAAAATTTGAAGGTGTCTTCATAAAGAAACTTCACCTAACATAATGAAAGTTAACAAGAGAGTATTCCCAAATGAACCCTACTAAAACTTCTGCAAAGCCATACTAAAAGATAAATCAGTGGTCCAAGCCGAAAAAGAAATTCTTTCAGGAATTCTGGTAACAATTAGCCCACAACCATTTTGAACAGGAAGATCCCGGTTCTTTTTCGGATTTGAAGACGGCAATAACAACAATCTTGGGAAAGGCCACCCCCTGTTATTTGGGAAATGGCTTTTCTAAAATAGTGCTATTAGTAATGACCTTTTTTTTGGGGGGGGGGGATTCGCATTGTAGGAAAAAATACGTAATGTAAATGGTTCTCTTACGGGGCGAAAAGCCATCAGCCCATAGCGATTTAAACTTCTACAAAGAACAGGGTGTTCAGAAATTTGGGCACATCCAACTTCCGAAAAATTAAACTCCATAAAATCCTATCAAAATTAAAATACATCAAGTAGACCTAGAATTAAACAGAATAATATGGGAAAATATCATATCGTCTGTAAAAAGATCGCTTCCCCTTTAAACACCGCCATATCATCCCTTCGACACATATATTTTTGTGTGGTAGTGTTTACATGTTTGATTAGTTTGACTAATTTTAAATAATAAGTGTTTAAAGTAGATTCAATGAACTAGTGATTGGAATAGCTTTCCTTGTATTTGGCCAGATAAATAAATATAAAATAAAATATTTGGAGATCGTGACGTAGGTTTAGAAAAACATTTTCTTTATCGTGCGAACGTTTCTATCTTTATTGAAATCATCCTCAGGGCTCAAAGTATTTATTTTCTGTGAAGAGGTGCCATTATTGGGTGTCGCGTTGGGAGTGCCAGTCACTGCAGTTCTACAAACTGCGTCTCACGATCTCCGAATAATCATTAACTAACGGTCACTAAACTCCGCACAAATAAAAAAATGTTTGCCTTTTCCTAGAATGAAAACTACATGAACAGATAGGTACAGTAGGGGTGAAACTGTTCATGCAATATAATACTGATTCCGAGCCAAGTGCTGGTTACTTCTTTAGTCGACCTGTTCTGGCCGTGAACCTGCCTGCCTCCTTTCCGTCAGGTGTACCTCTGCTCCCCTGGCTGGGTGGCCATCTCACATGATCGCTGACTCTGTCAAGACCGTGTCTCCGTTTCACCAATAGTGTCATTCCTAGAGTTTTGCCTAAGGCCCTATTCGCTCTGGGCAAGTGACGATCACTTGATCATGATCCTTACTTGCGGAAATCCGTCTCTCTTTCACCAGGAGTGCCGACGTTGAGACATCTCCGCAGGAAAGGAGGGCTGCCGTTACATTAGGATCTATCCATCCGTAGAATACCCCATTCTGATGTATGAAATTTTAGGAGAAATTTTTTAACACTTCTGCTGCTCAAAATGGCAATACCGCTACATCAATCGATGCAGATAACAATCTAGTTTAATCATATATACATATGCTCATTACTTAATTTAATTATTTATAATTAATAGGCATTGGTTGGCATGAAAGCTAGTGTCACGTGCGGAAGTCGAACCCGAACCACTTGAGGTGCGCAAAATTGCAAATCCTTTACACCAATCGATGCAGAAAAAACTCGTCTAATTAAAAAAAAAATTACTGAAATTTTCTAATTTTTTAAACACTTTTGGTTGTTAAAATTGCAAATATTTTACACTAATCAATTCAGAAAAATTTCTCCTTTAGTAACTTTTTTGAAAATGACATTTTTAATGCCGATGGACTCACTTTCGGTACTGTTTTGTGGTAGTGCAATCATCTCTTCGATTACGTTAATTAATTTTGTATAAAATCCTTGGTCTATCGGTATAATCAGTATTCCAGAGCATTTTTCACTTTTCTAATTTAATTTCTTAAAATAAAAAATCTTGACCGATCGAGACGTAAGACCATTGACAATCGTGGGTTACCTACGAACTGTCACAATTCTACTTGGAATAAGGTAAAAGATATGAAGGTAAAAAAGTAAAATATTCTAGTCATTGGAGGGCATTATAGCGTTAACCTGTCGTGAAAGAAAAGTCAGGACAATTTACAACTCGTTTCTGGAAAATTGTCATTTATTGAAAGTTATCTGAAATAAATTCCAAGAGCGATGAGATTTTAAACCATTTGGGTGAGAAAACAAATGGATTTGCCAACTTGTAAACATATCCTGGCTATTTCTCATTCCCATTCCGTAGACAAAGTGAACTTGTCATGGGGTTATGTGACGACTTTGATTTTTAATAGGGAAATCCCCTCCCCCTGATGCGTGACGTGTCGCTTCATCGGATTTCAATAGCTTTTTGTCCGTCACGACGCTTCCTATGCGGTTGCCTGGTAACTTATTTACCTCCTTTTTCAAAATAAAAGTCTGCCAGTGTGTTCCGAAGTTCCACTCGTCAGCACGACACGGACTCGTGTAAACAAAATTTAAGAAACAAGGTAAATTCGATATTTTCAGAAAGTGAAACCTGCACCCTCTCGTAATGTGCGTTTTCTTGCAGTCCTCACCTGTTGCCCTTTAATATTTACGAAAATATAAATTATAGGACTGTTGAAGTTAGTGAGATGATGTGCAGTTGGACTTTTTAGGCAGACCAGGCTGACCGAAAAGCACCAGAATGAAGGTCCCAAGATTCCCTTTGTTCATTTGCTACTAAAGAAAAATTTTCACATATGAACAAAATTGCAATTTGAATAAGATTGAAACCTGACTCATAGTGAGGCATTTCATGAGGCTTCATTCCAACAAAGGCTCCTTGTAAGTGTATCGATTGGGGCTTCTATTTATTGGACGATCGCGTGTCGCTGTTTAAGATTTTAGCTGACATTTCTTTCATTCTTCTCTCTCTCTGAATGTATTTAGTGTTCATTTTACAACCGGCCGTTTTCAATTACGAAACAATTTAAGAGAACAACAAAAACCACTAGGTTCAAATACCATCCAAAGCATAAATAATACAATTTTAAGCAAATTTCAATATTTTTTGCATAAGCCAAAAAAACATTTAGCAGCCGGCAATACAATGGCCAATTGTAGATATTGATGTACAAGACATCATTTGATGCTGACCGACGTAGAACAGTTGGTTATGACTTTTTTGTACAAAGAAACGAATTTATGTAATTTCCGAAAATCCCGCAAATACAAATTTTTGGCAAAATCAAAAAATTATTTTTTCCAATTTTATTCCTCGTTCTCTTTTACTCGAAAACCACAGAAATTATGATGTTTTTTAAACGGCCCCGCTGATAATAAAGCTTCTAAATTTCACAAGAGTTTAGAATCAAAGTATTGTATGAACTTTAGAGCAGTCGATATCATTTTATTTATCTCCAAAGGGTTAACTAGACTATTTTTTCTCAGGGAGTATTCAATTTATTTCCAGTATATTTTTCTTTTACGTATAAACTGATAAATTTAAAATGATGTCCTAGATACACAGGAAACTTTACAAATATTTAGAAACCTACAAATTACACATAAGAAACAAACAATGCTTCTGTGAAAAAATTAAAGCCGGAGATAAAATAAAACGTTGGAGCACGTATTCAAAAATACTTTCAAAATGATTAAAGCAATGTAAGTTTTTCTACGTTTAGTAAAAATTTTTTCGAGCTGTGGCTAAGAAATTTGTTTATCACTACTGAAGACTATAACCTGTAGGAAATGAGACTTGTATTAATACTACAAATAAAGACGCGTGTTTCATAAATATTACAATAGGTTGTAATCGTGAAGAGCGGTCAAGAATGCGGTAGTTTAGAAATAAACCTTTTTTTATTTTTTTGCCGTCGTTTCGACCTTTATTTCATCTTCAGCGCATCATTGAAGAAAATATTCAATTCAGTACGGAATATCTTCCTCTTGCGTTGATCACTGCTTGTATTCGCCGTGGCATCGGTTTTACGAGGTTTTGAATGTAGTGATGAGGAATATTTTCATACTCCTCCAACAGCGCCATTCTTAAGTCCCAAAGATTGTTTTAGTCGGAGCTTGAAATTTAACCCACTGTTCCCCATGTAATCCAGCTTCAAAAAGTCTTCGCCTTACTGCGCGTAAACTGCCATTAACGTTCCTCAATTTTTGAAGTTGTTGCTTGATCTAAACAGCGGTGGAATGTCGATTACGGACTACATTCCAAACAATAAAACGATCTCTCTGAGATCTGACGCGAAGGTGACCTGATCTGTGCCTTCTTGAGTAACCTCCAGTATCTTGGTAGCGATAAAAGACCCTTCAGACGGTTGTTCTGAGAATGTTAGCACCCTGGCCACATACTCATTTTTGCCGACGTTTCGACCTTACATAATTAATTTCAAAACATATGTTGGTTGGAAAAAATACAGTTTAAGATGTAAATATAAATTTTGAACCAAGTATTTCATACTCACATTATGTGTAGAGCTATTCTTGTGGTGTCATATTGGTTTAGAGTGAAAGCGTTATGAAACGTGAATTTGTATTCCGCTGATTTTATATGACAGTGGGATCTGGGCGCGGTCAATCCGGAAAATTTCTTTGAACGTAGACGGTTTTATTTAACTCCAAGCAAGCCAAGAAAGGGGAATTGGATTTGTGATTCGGCATTCAATATTGGAAAGGAAGTAAATTATTAAGGACTATAAACGAAAGAAAGGGAAAGATACAATTAAGGTGTGATGGTTTAACTGCTTTATGATGTTCACAGTAGTTAGAGTGGTTAGAGCAACGTCGTATTGCACCGAAGGTCGTGAGTTCGAATCCCGCTCGCGACGCTAACTTTTTCTTTTCAACTAAGACCTTACATAAAAAGACAAAATTCTAAAAATAGCTAAAATTGACGATTCATTAGCAAGTTACCGAATTACATACTTATCCTTTTATTACGATAAATTATAATAAAATTTGTTATTTTTTCTAATTATATCTTATGTTGAATAAAAAACGTGAATATTTCTGAAAAGTGCGTATTTTTAACACTTTCATTTGCCTTAGGTTTACGGTGCTTTTTTAAACAGACAGCTAGTTTGACAATTACCAATCGTCAAAATAGCTTTTTAATAGGTTATTTACCAGAAAAATATTAGCCGTTATGTATAATGGTAAAGGTTCACAAGTTTCGCACCGACATATAAAATTATAAAAAACGCCTACAATTGTTAATCCATTAGTAAGTTACCAATTGACATAAATTAATTGAAAGAAGTGATTTGGTCAATCAGACTACTAAATATAACGGATTTACTAACAAATAATATTAGTTGGTCGACACCTCCATCTGCACTGAATTAATTCGTCTTCGTTGGATCGTAGATGGTGCTTCCTGAACAAATCTTTCATCAGATGTAGATTAAATATGTGGGTCTGAATAGTTTTTAATAACACTTTTTCCTTACTTTATATTTTATTATTTATTTTTTACCTTCGTGTATAATCAATTGATTCAGGATTCCCTACTCTCTCTATCATACCTTTCTTTACAGATCCTATCAAACGCATAGTAGACGAGGTGGTTAAACTGCCCCAATAAGCTCGTCAGAAACAGAGCTAGCGTAAAAGGACTATGATGACACCTGATTTGATCCGTTACGATCAATCAGATCACTTAGAAATTCCTTCCGTAAATTTGCTTAATGTATTTGTGGCGAGGTTCAGCTATTATGCCGTCGTCAAGGTAGAGACGGTTGTTTGAAGTTGAACCTTCGGTGGTGTCTTAGAATAACTTTCTGCCGTTTGTGAAGTCGTGCAATTTGTTGTGTTATTCGAGCAAATTATTTAATGGTCCGCACGTCCTCGCTGTAAGTCTGGGATCTGGCGAGTTTCGTCGGCTTTACCTTGTCCTATTGTTTAATCTGCCTTCTGAACCGATATGCAGTTCGGTAGGTTTCGGTTATTTTAAAATTTTAAGGATCGGTTTTTCTTGCCAACACGTATCTTCTTAGTAATGAAAAAGTATTCGAGAAATTCAATTTTGGTCCCAACCCTGACGTACAGAATTTTTTTAAAACTGCGTCTTACGTCTAAAAAACGAAAACATCTTTAAAAGAAACATGTTAAATATCTTATTATAAATTCGAACTCGTACATTTTCTCCCGTTCATAGAAAAACATTTAATCAGGATGATGTAACCTACCTAAATTAAGCTAACTAGTCCCTAGCCCTAGGGTCTAAATTTAACCCTACTTAACCTGTCCCTAGAACTAATCCTATCTTTAACCCTACCTAATTAACCTATGCTCAACTCCCAATAATGAAAATGACCATTAAAAAATAATTATCTTGCTAAAAATATATCCATGGTAAAAAATACAAAACTAATCTACTTCATAAGCTAACTCAAACTGAATTATCTCAAACACTTCTTTATTATATGCATAAATTTTTTTAAAGGGATGTTGTTTCAATGAATTTTAAAATAAAGTGAATTGTAGAGTTGTGAGATGAATAACAGTCAATGATTTATGGAAATACCGTGATTTTTAGCGACACTAATTTTTGAAAAAGAAATAATTCTTCCTTGATTCGTTTAGATAATAGTTAAGATTTTCTATTGTAAATTTTTACAAGATTTGCGTTTAATGTATATTTGTGGTTTTTTTTTTTTTTGTCGAGGTCCAGAGCTTCTTCAAGACTGATGGAACGATATGAAAAGCTAGGAAAACTGGGAGAAGGAAGTTACGGTGTTGTGTTCAAATGCCGGAACAGAGATACAGGCCAGCTCGTCGCAATTAAGAAATTTGTAGAGTCCGAGGATGATCCGCTCATAAGGAAAATAGCACTAAGAGAAATTAGACTACTTAAGGTGAATATTGTCATTTTTATAAGTTCAATTTTGTGATTTATTCAGTAGAGACCACTAGGCTACACAGCTATTGGAAAAAAAAATGATTTTTTTTTATTTTAATAAACTGCTTTTTAAAAATTGTTGAGTAAATGTTTTAATATATCTGGAATCCTATTGGTACATTGGTAAGTGGGAGCACTGAGAAAAGAATTAACAGTTATAAGATGTTAGTAGAAATATAATAGCATGGCAGATCACAAACCAAACAGGAATATGAGACATTTGTAATAATTTAATAGTGGCTCATGACATACGGCTAATATTAAATTTTCCCATAATTAAAAATTAATAAAACAAATGCTAATAAGTGTGATTTATATTCCAGCTGCGTTACGACTGATATTTTGGTATTTGTTTGTTTCAGAGTTTAAAACATCCAAATTTAGTTAATTTAGTCGAAGTTTTTAGACGTAAAAGAAGGCTCCATTTGGTGTTTGAATACTGTGAGAGAACGGTGTTGGGTGAGCTCGAGAGGAACCCGCAGGGCTGTCCACCAGCACTTGTCAAGCAAATCATTTGGCAGACGCTGCATGGGATATCATACTGCCATCAGCACAACTGCATCCACAGAGATGTCAAGCCGGAAAATATTCTACTCACGTGCAATGGTGTTGTCAAACTGTGTGATTTTGGATTTGCACGGATCATGAGTAAGAAACAAAAATACATTAACATTTTTTACTGTGATCGGATACTTTCTGAGAATGCAACTAAGACCAGACAGTATTTAAAAAAGAGAGAAAATATAGATAAGTTATATTGAGAGATAATATTTTTTGGGCTATCTTTCAATATCAAAACTTCTAAAAATTGGAGGCAAACATTGCACTCTATAAACTTTGAATTGAATTCCAATTAAATAAATCCTAAACATCAAATAAGTTAAAACATATATTTTTAATTATTACTATTTAAACTGTAAATGAGTACTAGCCAAACAAATAATTCACATTAGAATAACCCAATTAATGCCAATGACCTAAATCTGTATGTCAAAGTATATTTACTTAAAATGATTATTGTTACTATTATTATTTTTTTTTTAGGTCCAGGTGAAAATTATACAGACTATGTAGCAACTCGGTGGTACAGAGCACCTGAACTACTTGTCGGTGATACCCTCTACGGTCCACCAGTCGATATCTGGGCTGTAGGTAAGATCAAATAATTTTTTCAAAGCTATTTTATATCTTGGAAGGCACATTAAAGAGGGTAGAACATTTAAATTGGAATATTAGGTATGGTGAAACAAATTAAATTAAAACGTCTAACCAAATTTAACAATATATCTTAATCTTCTGGAGAACCAGCTTTGAAGAATTGTTTAATTAGTTCTTCACTGGAACTTCATCATGCATTTTGCCAACCTTCTCTTTTTGATAATCTTCTAGATGATTTTTTTACAAAAAAAAAAAAAAAAAATTAAATAAAGAAAATTCATCTCTGGTCTCAAAAATCATAAAGCTACTGGTACTGATGGCATCAATAATGAATTTTATAAAATGTTCAAATGATACTATAGTAACTATCATGGAATTTTGTGTATTGATGATTCCATGAAAATTTTTGTAAGCCTTCTTTTCCGTCGCCCCCAAGGACTTTATCGAATGCTTTTTAAGTGAGTTCCAGGGAGGCTTCAGGAAAGGATATTAAAATTAACATTAAAGAATATTATTAATGTACATTTAAAATGTTTTCTTTGTTAATTTCAATGCTGCCTTTAATTGAATTGATGACCACTTTGTACGCCAACCAAAATCATTCTAACACTAGAGCATCTAGAGATATGCTGATGAAGACACGAAGAGATTTATAGCTATTTATTTTAAGATATGTTTAAGCATTAGACAGGGCTGTAGTATGTATTGTTCTTTTTCTTTGTCAATTATCATAAGCTTTCTGATCTGATAAAAAAACCTTAATAATTAATAGGCCATTATTGGTGGAGCATAAGGTCATAAAATGGCCGATTCTTTTTAACCTCTTTTAACCCTTAACCTATGCTCTTTATACAACAGATAAGCTAGAGGAATTTTTTTTCTTCATTTTTTGATAGAATGTACAATTTTAGCTGGATTCATTTTACCCATAATAACAAGAGAATCTTAATTTCTTCTTTAAATAATCCTTATTGTCTTGGTTCAGTAAATTATATGAAGAAAGACTGAAGCTATAGAAGGGAATTAGTTTCTTATGTTCATTATTGAAGCTTCGGTCATTTTATCAATTTATTATACACCCACCCCTTCACAATTAAATTTGATAACAACCATTGGCCATAGTGTGCTTTTTTTGTACTACAAATATTTTTCTCATTTGTTTATTGAATAAAGAACTTTTTTATTCATTCATTCTATAGTTAACAATACAACAGATTCTTTTGACATTTTTTAATTAATTTATGAAAAAGTTAATAAATATCTTACCAAAACACCTATGAGAAATGAAACACTTACTTTTTTAGGTTGTGTCTTTGCTGAACTCATACGGGGTGAAGCACTTTGGCCTGGAAAATCAGATGTCGATCAGCTTTATCTTATCCGAAAATCATTAGGTATGTGCTTATGAAAATTATGAACAGCAATATTACCTATGTTACGTTTTCAAAACAGCATTCAAAATTCCAATGCTGGTAAAATTCAAAGTATATGGAAGTAGTACTTATAATGACATTATCATATATCAAATAAAAAGAGAAAAATGTACAAGGTAATTGTGACCTTAGTATCTTGTCTATAAAGTTTCTGTATTGTATTCACTATAGATTCTTTTGCTAAATCTTTTAACAATCGCAAATGAAATATTTGTAATGATAGGCTATCATCTGACATTTTCAGGAGACCTTATTCCGAGGCATATGCAAATATTTAGAGCAAATGAATTCTTCAATGGAATCACCCTTCCTCAGCCTGAGAAAATTGAACCGTTGGAATCTAAACTGCCTAGGCAAGCTCAATCAGACCCAAATACGATTGACTTTTTAAAGGTAAGTATTCTTTTGACTTATAATTTACATGGCCCTGTCTTTGTGGGTCCAAACATTAACATCGAGAGATTCCTTCTGTCTGACGAATCTGTAGTTTGTTTGTTTCCAATTATTTATGGTTTGTCAAACGCTGTTTTGGCTTTGTCATCCTCTATATCCATTGTCAGTCGGAAATGAACAAATTACAAATCATTGTCTATCATTGGCTGGAGAAAAAAAAAATCAATAAATATATTTTTTATTGTTAGCATGAAAGGTGAAAAATTGTCTCTCTGTTTCAGAAATGTTTAGATAAGGAACCTTCCAAAAGATGGAATGCCGAAGAGCTCCTGAGGCATCACTACTTTGACCATTACCACTTTAAAATGCCCGATTTAGAAATGGAAGAGTTTGAAAAACTGAAAAAACATAGGGATAAGTCTCGAGTAAGGAAAATTCATAAATGTGCAATTTGTTATGTAAATAACACTGTATGGACCATATTTTTGAGCCCATGCAACTAATGAAAAAGAAAATATCTGATGCACTAACTGCACTGGAAAAAGTAAAAAAAGGCCATTACTCCATGCCCATTTTCAAGTAGATAAGTTATTAAAACACTTGCAATACTTGAAAATGTCTGAATGACGATAAAGGCCCGGTGGGCCAGGGTGGACGAATGGTTAGGGCATCCAGCTTGTATTTGCCGCCCTAATGGTTCTAGGTTTGATTCTATTCTATTCTTACTTGAAAATAAATTGATAAAAGTATTGTAAACTTGTTCTGATTGATCAACCACAGCATTAAGTGGTAGTTGGACTTTAAGACATTCTTTATCGAAGGAATTACTTTTTAAATTAATAAGGATGAGTGCGATGTATGTTTATAGGTATGAATGTATTTATTGTGTATGTAGTGTCTAGCGGTACTTTGTTGGGGGGTTAGGGGCTGAAATGACCATGCTTTCAGATGCCCCCCCCCCCAAAAAAAAATAAAATAAAATAAATACAATAAATAAAATAAGCCAGATTGTTAAAAGTACATCAATTGCATGCCTTAATATAAAACTTAATTAACTTCTCACATTTTTTTTTAGAATTCAAGTTCAACTGTAATTAGTGTTGGTGGTGCATTACTACCATCATTGGCGAGTAATGGTCCTAGCCCTGATTATTCAAGATCGCAGGGAAGCAATCATCGACATACTTTTGATCACCTACCTGACATCTGACGAGGACATCGATAACAGATGACTAATCAACGAATCAAAATTGTCAAAGTAAACCTTCGGTAATTACCATTGGATAACTTATAATTGATTTTCCTAAAAAAAAAAATTATTGGCTAATCTGGTCAAAAAATTGGTAGAAAAACACGATATTGAGACGTTTGGTAATTTTCAAAAGTTGTATTCTTTGAGTGATCAATGCGAATTATCACTGTAAATTTCATAAAATTCTTTTATATTATTATTTAAAAAACAATCAGGCTACACAAAATTTGGAAATTAATTTGAACAAATTTAACAGGAGAAATAAATTTTTTCTAATATCTGATCGGTATGTTATTTCATTTTAAATATTGATCTTTACTTATGATTTATATATCAAGGAGATTATTAAAAAAGAATTTTACTTTTGTACTAATAAAATACATAAAAAGGCCATTGTTTATTTGATGGATAAATCTGTCTTATTATTTTTCAGTTTTATTATTCTGGCCATTTATAGTTCCTATATCTTACAACTCTGGTCCCCTAATGTCTGATACACTGCCATTGCCGATCAAAAATAGGCCATAGAAAAATTCTACATGAAACTCATTAATGATTGATATTTTGATGAATTTTTTCAAGGCTCAAATTTAATTAAGATTATTTACTAGATTTCATTTGCTTCTACTGTATGAATCAAATGCCTCCTGTTGAAACATGGGTGGTGACATGGGGTACAAAGTCGCCCCAGCTCGTTTTATTAAATTTATTTATATTTCTGTAGGTTTATAACGAACAAATTGTATAAAAAAAACCAAATCTTATACATAATTAAAACATATACAAACAATATCTGAGATATATATCAATTGAATGTTGACAGTTTTGTGCTAGAATAAAGTAAGAAGTGCCTAAAAAAAGTACAAGATAAGTATGCATACTTGAGTGGAAAAAGTATTAAAATAAATGGTAAAAAAACTTAAATGATAAGTCACATGGGGTATTTTCGTTCACCAAGGTAGTTTTCTTTGTTGATGGACGATAATAACAATCTACAGATAGCCCCCTGTCACCCCGTCCAACCCTTTCCTATAGGTTATTTTTCAAATAGAATAAGGCTAGGTGGTTTAGTTTTGCTAACTCTACAAAATTTAAGAAAAACAAAGCTCTGAGGTACAATACTACCCCAGGGCGACCGCTCGGAGGTTAAATAGAATGGAGGTGGGCCAGCGAGCCATTTCATTTTATTATTTTTTAAATTGTTAATAATATTCAATAACAGTTAAAGCCTTCATTTTTCTTTTTATGCGAAACTATAAAAAATTATTTACTTTAGGTTGAAGTGGTATTTTATTTCAAGACCACTGGAAATGGCTTAGTAAAAGTCAAAAAACCAGCCCTAAAAAAAATAAAAATAATAATATTAAGAATACAAATAGTGGGAAGAAAACATCTTTTTTTAAAATATAATTTCAACCTGTGAATATACAACCCAGGATTTTTTCATAGTTCACTTGTTATTTTCATTATTTTTTCCTCAATAATTTTAGCTATTTTTCATTGATGTAAACAAATTTTATTGGATATGCACTTTCTTTTTTGCCTTTTTTAAAGAGTTTAAGTTTTAAAGTTATGGAAACATATATTTTTTAAAATAGTAATCTCATTGTGCATGAGAGTGGACTGATTGCAATTTACTAAATAGTTAATTCATTTGCTGCTTTTTTTTAAATTTCAAATTAATTAATTAAGTGGCTAGTATTGTGCTGTTTTTTACTGAATCTATTGCAATAATTGTCTATCATTCGTGAGAAACCTTTCCATTTATTGAAAACGTTGATACCATCAGTTTCTTTCTTTGATTAAATAATTTGTATTATTCTGTGCATGGTGTGTATAAATATATTAATTTCATACCAATTTAATTTGAAATATACCCAAATTAAATATTGGCGATTCTACATGAGAATCTAGATAAAATTATATTTTGTAAATTCATCATTATCATATATGATTATGAGGGTACTAGAAAATCAGGGGGGTTATTCTCCAAGCACTGTAGGGTTGTTTGGCTTAATCCCTAGTTTCTTCAGTTCAATTGACTTGATTTTTCTTTTTAGATTAGTAGGTCATTGAGTGTCGTTCTTTTTCCCAGGTTATCTTAGTATCCTATGATGTATTGTCATTACTAGTTGCTCCTTTTCTAATTAATAGGATGAGATTTATCAGTTCACATTATTTTTTTCTTCTTCCATGGACAACGAAGAAGCAGTTCAGCCAACAGACTTTTGTAAAAATTAATTTCTTTGTGTTCTAGCTTTTCGGATAGTTGTTTTGGAATTGAAATCATTAAATTTTGCATTTTACAAGAAAAATCCTTAGTTCATGTATGATATTTAACATGGAATGCCGTGAAATATGGCCAAAAAAATTAAGAAAATAAAGAATTATAGTCATTACAGTGAAATTTGTAGGCACAAAATGTTTCCTAAATAATTTGAAGTAACAAGAGGTGAATTTTTTGGCCCTTTACATGTTATTCTACTTACCTGTTGAATAAATGAGGAATATGATCTCTTCTGATCAGAAAATCGTGGATCATTCAACTTTTAAATAATCAAAATATTTTTATTTTTTTGCCAATTCCACTTTGCTTATAATCAATTTGATCATTAATAGGATATTTTTGAAGTTTGGGTTTTATTCACCATAAAATCTGGTATGCTGGATAAACAAAATGTACCAACTGCCTTAAAATAGTTTGTTTTTAACTATTATTATTATTAAATGCAATGTTAAGTGCCTTTTAAAATTTAGCGAGCTTTTTACCATTTAAACTTCACTATCTGTTTGGTTTTTTTTTAAATTAAACAGCTACCTTAAACAATGCATTTTTAGCTAGGGGAAAAGCAGAAGACTGAATAGAAATATCCATTTTTTTTACATAAATATTATTTACAGTTTATGGAATTGAACAGATTCATTGTTCTGAACCTACAAGACAATAACTTGTGCGTTTGCTTGTATGCATTTGTGTGACGGTTAGAGAATAACAGAGAGAGACTGAGTAAGTGCTTACAACAGTGTCGTACATTGAGTTGTTAGATTTTTTTTTTTTTTTGTTGATTCATTTTGTTATCCTTGATGTAGTGCATTTTAAAATAGGACTGAATGTTTGAAAATCACCTTGATAAAATTTCAATAAAAAAGATCAAAAATTGTGGCACAAAACCATGTGTAATCATCTCAACATATGAACTCAAGAACAATTAATTTCAGTCTAAATTTAAAGTTCAATCGTGTTTCCCTTTGTAAAAAAAGTCTTTTGACAGAGGAATTGAAAATAAATTCGTTTAAATGGTAATTATTTTAAAAACCACTTCTATTTAAGGTTTAAAACATGTTTCTTGTTTTCAAAAAGTCTACTTTTTTACTGCTGTTACATTAAAAATAAAATATTAACATTAATGATGTCCTAGATGAATAATCAATCAACCCAGGTGGTTTTTCTTATCTTAATATTTGCAATCAATTGTTCAACTTATTACCTATGTCATCACACTCTGTAAACTTTAATAATATTTGTTTGGCTACAGATCCGATTTGAATTAAATTAAATCATAAAGGGATTATATTACAGAATGTATAACTCGTTTCTGCTGAAATGTCTTGTTTCAGCTTAACCTAAAGTTTACTGTATATGTACTTAATTTTATGAGGGACCAAATTTTTGTAAATAGTTATGTTTAAAAGATATTGATATTTATGTGTAAGTATAGAAGAATATTTAAATTATAAGTGTAATTATAAGTAATGTTCTAATAAATGTGATACTTGTTATATATACATATGTAGTTGTACAGAAATAAATAAAATTAATAAAAGTGTATAATTAATAAGTTCATTTATCTTATGTTTTTTTAACATAATCTTTATCTGAAAAAATCAAATGGATTCACAAGTTTAACCAATGATTGTAATTCTAACACGGCCATGTAATAGTAGAACAGAAATGATGGTAATGACAAATTACAGTTTGTACTAATGGGTTATATATACATAACACACACACACACACACACACACACACAGAGGGTGAATCATCTTTTGATGCACCATCGGAAAATCAATGTGGGTGTGTTTAAATCTGACTCAAGGCCTATTTCTTTTGGTTTTAACATTAAAAAAAGGAAGTGAGCCAAACGTTTCGGTGTACCATAGGAAAATCAATGTTGGCGCGCCTAATTATGACTTGGCACATTTTATTTTGTTAGTCTCGTACCAAAACATAGGCGAGTCACTTGTCGACGCACCATTCGTTATAAATTATTTTTGGTAGGCTGGAAGGAAAATAAACGAAACCAATATTATTAAAACATTATTCGAACATAATATTTAAAAAAAAAATTCAGCTGGTACCAAGTGGAATATCTAAAAAGTGTAAGAACTACGACAGCTACTTAGATTTGATAAACGAAGCTATCTCTGGCGTAAAAATACCGCCCATCAAATTACAACAGAAATTTCACTGAGAAAAAAAGAGATGTTGCAGGGTGGGAGAACAGGATTAGAAATTTTCGGGGCTCAGGGTGCAAAGGAGATAGACGTGTAACCAGACGGATGTATTCCCTCCCCTGAGGGCATTTTGGTGCGCATAACTCATCCCAAATTCCCAATCCATTATTACAGTTCTTTTAGGCCGGTGCCACACTATACAACCTATTTATTGTAGAAGTACTATAGTCATCCTATAGTATTGGAAGAACTTGATAGGATAGCTTCCAAGTTCCCCATACATGCAGTGTAATTGACCAAGTTCTACCCTCTTCATATTCAATGGATGACTCCAATGTTCTCTCTTTCTCTTCTGTTTCTCTGTTGCCTTGTAAATGCACAAAATGAAACGTTATTTCATTGTACCGTACATGATCAACTGAGACACGTCATATAAAAATTTATACTGTGTGGCTTGTCCGGTTTGAACAGATTTTTCATCACGAAATTTCCATTCCAGTCCGTGTACTGAGACTGCACCCTGCACCTACTCTCTCTCACCCTCTCTCTTTCTTTCTTCTTTCTCCCTCTCTCTCTCCCTCCCTCCCTCTCTTCTCTCTCTCTCTCTCTCTTTCTTCTCTTTCTCTCTCTTTCTTTCTTCTTTCTCCATCCCTCTCTCTCTTTCTTACTTCTCTCTCTCTCTCTCTCTCTCTCTCTCTCTCTCTCCCTCCCTCCCTCTCTTCTCTCTCTTTCTTCTTTCTCCCTCTCCCCCTTGCAGGCCAGCGAACTTATTACAGAACAACACGGAAGATGGTTGTGCTTATCCTGTAGGAACATGACAATGAACTTCAATGAACTTTTTACTTGATTATTTATTGAACTGCTTTAAAATATTGCAAAATTTGTAGCACAACGTTGTTTCAAATAATTATTACATGGCCGGTAAAAACACACTGTAGCACATAAATTCTAATTTGCTGTTTATAGACTATAATAAAGTACACACTTTTACACTTTACAAACAGTAATACACTTTTCTATGATCAGATTTAATTTTCAGCAATGTTTGGTATGATTTCAGGAAAGCAGATAAATAATAAAAACAACGAGAATGTGGAATGTTTATTCAAATATGAACAAGTTTTTCAAATATATATACATACATACATACATATACATATATATATATATATATATATATATATATATATATATATATTTCATT
>CM077100.1:36275627-36290794 GCA_039619505.1 Cimex hemipterus | reverse complement strand
TCATACAAATGAGTAATCCTGTAAACGTAAACAGAATATTTTATATAAATTTTTTTTAATGAAAACTTAAAATCCTGCATTATTTTCCGGACAACCCAATAATTACAATTTCAATTAATTATTCTTTTATGTAAAGTCCTTTCCAAACAAAAAGCATTAAGTTACAAATTGAATTCATGACCAAATCGAAATCGGTAATTCCAGGCATGACGGGCATATCGGATCTGTTGTTTTGGATTTTTGTACTATTCAAGTAAGTAATAAAATAATTTCTAGGCAAATATAAAACGTGGAGGTTGGAGTCAACGGATTTCACCCAAGGTAAAAACTCTCAGCTAGAAAATAAGTGATAACTAAACAAAGCACTATACTGGTCGTAAAAATTTTCTTTGTACAAAGTATTTCTAATTATAAAAAATCTCTCTGGGAACCTTGGATGAAACCAAAAGCAAATGAGGAGGACTTGATAAAGGTAAGAAAACAACACTGGTTGTAAGCGTCTCCTTGGTGTCTATTAATGTAGGTTGTAAGTAGGGTAAACTTTAATCGACTTGCGCGCAAGTAAACGATCTTCTTTATTTTGACTTTATTTTCTACTTCAATTTGCTATCAAATTTAATATAAACGTTAATGCCTGGCATTAAAGCATCAATGAAAGAAACGACCTTTATTAAGACATTTTTCGCCCTACCTCATGAATAATTGATCAAAAATAAATATCCCAGTACTGGTTGCCATCTACAATCAGCTGATATCATGTTCTAGTGGTGTGGAATTGGCTTAAGAATCACACGAATAACAAAGAACATTCGTGAAAAGCAATTTGGTAGAAAATCCCGCCTATGTGAAAACAGATATAAAAACATGACGTGAGCAGACTAAAAAAAAATCGATTAATGATTTTATTCGTTCGCATGCCCTATTTAAATTAGAGTGACTAATGAGCTTAAACATAGACAAATTTTAAATTAACTTTCCAGGAGAACGACTGTAAGACGCAACCAGCTCGTTGCTCCTTCGACCTCTTTAGATGAATTGAATTAAAATGGCCCTAAAATTGAATTAATCTTAGCAAGACAGTTGAGATCGAATTCGAATGCTGTCCTTTCAATGAAATCAAACGTCCATGAACGAAGATCCACGGTGACAAAGTGCTGCAGGAATTTTAATTATTAATGTAGGGCATGTATTACAATACCTCGGAATCAGGCACTTGTACATTCAAAACATCAGAATAAAGGAAATACTATTACTTCCTTACTGTTGTTGTTACCTGCCAATTCGTTCTCTGATCACTTTCTAGATATAGGTATATTCTCACGGTAAGCGGTTGTTGGGTAGTCTTTGGTGGTCTCCCTTGCTTACCAAAGTTAGAAATGGGCTTTCGGTAGCTCATTTATGGCTCAATACGTATTCTTAGAAACATTCCAAACTCCATCACTTGATTGAAATAAAAGCGACCAATACGTTTTAGAAAACAAACAGATGGGATAACAAAGTTTTGGGGACAGGTGCGAATCATTAAGCATAGCGAAGAGCTGTAGATAATGATGGACTTGGAATGTTAGAGAGACAGTTGTCTTGACACTGCAAACTCCCGCGTATGCATAAAGTTGGGGTAGCAGAAACCCGCCTGCGTACATACGTCCAGGAAGAAGAAACAACGGTTCCTTTATTGGTGCCACGGCTGAGATTTCTATTCATGGGAGAGGACAAGACAAAGCCTCCTAGCTTTGTTTCTTTACTGAAGGGCAAGGTAATGAATTGTTTACAAAAAGTGCGATTAAACGAAAATTGCCAAACACTTAGCTCCAACTAAACTTCGAGTCATCTCTACAGACTCGGTATATCAGAATCTTGTGCAGATTTTGTAAACAAAAAGAAGAAAGTAAGTATCCTAAGATTTTTTCCTGAGAGAGGAAAACAGGCCGGAAGGTTACTCTAAGAAGAGCTTTGGAATCTGTTAAAAAGGTCGTAGGGAGTAAGATCGTAAAAAGGCCGTGCCATTTTATCTTTTAACTTTTAGGAAGATTAGGGTTTGTTTAGAGCAACGAATGCTAGTTTAGGTTATTTTGGATTAGTTTAGAGTAAAGGACCGTTTATTTTAGGTTAGGTTGGATAGGTTAGGCTAGGCTACGTATCTAGGATTCAAGTATTTTCGTGAGAGTAAATGTACTTCTATGTAGTACATTTTTTGTATACCACCGGAACTTAGTATTTTATTGTTTTTTTACCGCAATAACGAAAGATGCTCCAAGACCATAAATTTCCGCTGGGATCCCCATTAAAAAATGATTCTCTTGAAATCTTGGAGGGAAGACAAAGCAAATTAGGAAGCCATGTATAAAAAAAACTGGGGTCCAAAGTAATTTGTTGTTCAAGAATGTTTGCAATTTTATATGAAGATATGACACCTCTCAGTTGTCTCAGATTTCCCGGTATCATAGAACGATTTAACGATTTTGTGTTCCCCGGTTTATTTCATCCTAGGGAAATTTCATATAAATCATTCGCTGAAGGCTTATGTAAGATTCAAACGTACAAAAATTATAATCAGTAAGTGTTGAAGCAAGAAGGTTCAGGTTAGGCGGCAGAATTTTAATAAAAAAAGATGGGCGAACATTACGACTTCTCAATAAATTTCACAAGTTTAAAAAATATCTTGTTTAGGACAGGAAAACACGTTTTGCAGTTGCCCTTACAATAATACACGTGCAGGGCCGCCGATGGGCCGACCTTTCATAAAAGAAACATTTGCCATAAATCAATACGGGAACAGTCTGACAATTTTCAGCTTGGGGTATCGAGGTGTTAAAAAAATATTCTAAAGATAACCTAAATTAACTTGTAAACGTCGTGAGTACTACGAACCTTGCTTTCGTCAGACACACGATGCCCACAAAATATCCTCAGCGCTGCAACTATGGGCTCTGCTGTATTTTCAAAAAACTGTCAGCAGGGATGACAAAAAGTCTATCCAGTCGTATGCTTGCAAGAGCATTGCTACATTGAAGGTGCGTGGATTTCACTGAGGATCGCAACGGCTAAATCGCAGCACAAGGAATTAGCACTCCAACAGGAAACTCTCACCCACGAAACGGTCGGTATGCTCTCAGCCGGTCAACAATCCTGCCAGCATCACTGATACTTCCACTTGTATTCTTGAGGGATCCACCCTTCTAACCGAAAATTTCCGGAAGAAATTTCCGAGATCAAGGACTCGATCAGTTCTGTCGACAGTATCAAGGTAGACATCAGGGAAATTAAATCTACTCTTGATAAGCGAGATCCGCATTGTCGTTGGAAAACTCTGATCGTTTAACAAAGATTGAGCAGGACCTTGGAGCATCGATGACAAGGTTTGAGGAACTCTCTCGAGAGAACTGCAACCTGAAAACCCGAATGTCTGAACTCGAAGCCCGTCTTAACCACTGGGAACAATTCTCTAAATGTTTCGACTCTGTCCCTCACCCTTCTCTCCTATCTAAACTCAAATCTTTTTCCTTCGGGGTTGTATTCCCAACTTTCCTGGCTATTCCCTCCTTCCGTACACGGTATTTCCTACGTTGCTTTCTTTTTCAGTCCATCCACACTCGTCATCCTCCTTACATCATCCAATCCCTCCATTCAACTCCTCACATCTCACTCATAAGACCCGCTCATCCCCAATCGACCTTATCCTTCCGCAACATACAACCCATACCTTCGAAAGATCTTTTCTGATCCGAGCTCTTAAACTATGGAACTCCCCCTTCCCCTTTCTATTCGTCATGCTATCTCCTTTTCCTCCTTTAAATCCCACCTGTATAATCACCTCCTCTCCCTCCAAGCAGAGACCTCACGTTAACATTTGTTGTTTTTGTTTTATATTTACGTAATGTCCTCTTCTGGCCTGCCTTACTGGTATACATTGTGCCAAGATTTCTATTTTATAATTTTACTTCATGAAGGAACATCCTTCATTTATTTCATGTAGATTATTTTTAGGGGACACTAGTCCCAGAATGAAGTTATTTTTTCTCTTCTTCTTAAATTTAAGGATACGACTTTTGGGCGTCTCGGTCTGGCTGACTCTGCTTTCAGAATAGAATAGAAACAAAACATCTATAAATTCACATCATCACCCTATAAAAACATAGACGTCTGGTAACATTCACCGGAGTATTTTTTATACGCTAGAGCAGAGCTAAACAATCCCTTCCTTTCGCGCTAATAAATTACATTCATTCCATTAAATTAACATAAACATTGCACAGACATACATCACAAACACTACATTTCTTTGAGAAAAAAAGAATCATTTAGGTCAAACGTAAATTTTTTTTTGCCCATGCGTGCCAGATAATTTAGCCAGAACAGAACTCTCATTATCAAATCGAACTGAAAAGTCATAAAATCAATTTCAAAGTTGCTTTCTTTCTAAATTCTACTAATGGATTTAGGTCATCCTTGTTGTCAATCCGTTGTTGTCTTGATACAAAAAGATCCGGCGTATTTATAAACCATACATTTAAGTTTATAGCTTTGCCCAAATATATGCTTTTTATCAAGTTTTGTGTTCAGTGAAGTTATCAGAAGGCGCACTTCAACCATCGAATAGCCGACAGGTTCACCTGCAAGTTTCCAAGTTTGATTAGCAGTTCGGCATCCGCAGGTTCTCTCAATTGATCTGTATCGGGTAATTTCGGAAGGCATTATCTAACTTTACTTTCACAGATCAACAGCGACAAAACAATTGGTTCATTTCTTAAATCGTTATTAATTTAGTTGATCGTCATTGTTTTATTATTAGAATAATATGGAGTGTTTGTATGTGTTAAGAAAAAGGAGAAATGTAATTAAGCTGTACATAACTGGTAAATACAGTTGAGTGAAGTCGAAGAGTAAATTTTTCATTTAGGTCTTACGAAAAAAAAACACGCCAATTTTGATATTGTAATCGAATCCTCTCAGCATATTGCAAAACATTGGCATTGTGAGAGAGCTTCAATAATTTCTAAATGGAAGCCGCCAATAGTTACGAATTAAATTAGCTGCAATCCCTTGACATTTTCTGTAATCGGAGATGTGACTAGGGGGACGTATTTGTTTTAATAACAACCCTCACTTGACTCAGCACAAATTTTTAAAGCAAACCTTTTTTCATAGTTATTTAACAGTGATGGCACGATTTACCATCCAATTAAATCAAAATGAAACTTGTGCATATGGGTTGTAAGTAGCTTTGAGAAGCGGAAACATATCCGTCAGCATGGTATATAAAACCATTGATTATTGGTTTTATGGTATGATGGGGGGGAGCTTTATGTAAGCCACATATCTTTCATGATATTTTCATGATAGAGCTTACGTTGATAGAGAACGATCCACGAATCAACGAAAGGGGGTGGACTACGTTTCAAGTAAAATAACGCACTGAAGGCAGTGAAATTTCGATCTATTAAACCGATAAAAGCAAGACCTAAACAGGAAATCACAAAATACTCAAAGAAATTACGCATTTACTATCTATATAAAAATAGGAATACCTAACTACTGATATGGCACAGAACTATACAAAAAATAAATGAAATATTCAGTAAGGATTAATTTATAAAGTGTGTGGTGTTCAGTGATATATAGTTGAAGATTGTTTGGAGATGAGAGATGCGGTCTGGTGTGACGTAGGCTTGGAAAAACATTTTCTTTGTCGTGCCAACATAAATGAAACATATTCAGGGTCTGGGATAAACCACGCATGAATGCCCTCTCAACACGACGCACGGTAATGACACATCTACATAGCAAACAAACATTTTAAGCCCTGAAGATGATCTTAATAAAGATCGAAATGATGGAATGATAAAGAAAATGTTTTTTCAATGTCATCTCCAAATAATCACTAATTTATAACAATGAACTATCTATTTTGATTTCGAGATAGATCGATGTTAAGTGGTGGGTAGGTATAAAAAAACATACTTCCATCCTCAAAACTAATTAAACTAGACTGATGAGACATAAAAAATCCATAAAAATAAATAAAATATTCATTTAATATTTGCGTACAACAATGAATAAAGCGTTGTAACCGGGAAAGAAGGCATACACAATGAAGTATTTTGGTTTCAAGTTATATCGGTTTTTTAACTAACTCAACTAAACTGATCTGTCGTATAAAAGCCTAAAAAACAAATTAAATGTCCAGTACAGACTTGTCTACGTTTCTACTAAAGAACAATAAACTAAAGTCCATTATACTTGGTAATTTTGTTTATCGCCTCTTAAATTTTCGTCAGGTTGTATAATCGTTAGTTCCCGCAAATTAAAGTGCGAAACCCTTATCTGCACGATATGGCAAATGATCAAAATAGTATTGGCGGTGGTCAGAATTTGGCCCACACGTGGTAGACGGTATGGGATCGACTGCGGTTTATTTTTTAAATATATGCTTCAATAAAAATATCATCTTTTCACACGATAATCTGGTACTTTAGTGTTGCAAATAAACAAGAATCACAAGAAAAAAGAAAATGTAAGAGTGATTTCATGATAAAAAGTTTTTCGAAATGTTAAATTCGTTACAAACCAATATGTACGAAGACTTTGCTCAAATATTTGACGTTGTATCGCCATTTCTGAATGTCCCGTCAGCAGCTCCTTTAAGCTTATATGTAAGTTCATATGGTTTGTCGCAATACAAATAGAAAATAAATCGTTTGTTAAAAAGGCTTAATGAAGAGTTACAGCCATTCGGCACCACTTTTTTATGAGCCATCTGGTTATTCAAAAGAGATTAACAAATAACGATTAAATGTTCGTGAGTACATTGAAGATTTCAGAAGACAATTTCAACTAGAAAGATAAATGTTATGCATGTTTAATGTTTAAAAGAAACTGGCTAAAAATTTGCAAACGATTTTTGGTAATTTAAGTCATAGCGACTGAAGGCTCGCTCTTTATCAAAATAACCCTATGATTCGCTTTTCATATTTTCCAGAAAAAATGTTATTGTATGAATTATCCGAAAGCTTATCGCCCAGCCGGACGTTATCGATAAAAAAAATTGATTTACAAAGAAAAATCGCAGAAAGGTTTGAAAATGAGTCAGAGGGACATGTGTCACAATTGAACAATGAAAACAATTACACACCTGTGACAAGTGGACTTAGATGTAATTGAAAACCGATAGAAAATATTGAAAATAGATGTGACTTAGATTATTTTACAATTCTGAGGTGTGGTACAAAAACTGAGGAAAATATCCATAAACCCGTTTTTCTCTAATTACATCAGCAAATGACCAAGAATATTCAATGCTGCTTCATCAATATTTATCAAAGTACTTTTTTAATTTTCAAAAACCTTTGTTTTGTTTGTCCTCAGAAAAAATTAATTCGTACATAAATACGTAAATAGTTTACAATCACGTGGCTCAATTTACAACTTGCACAGACATTAAGAAAGCAACGACCGTTTTTATAACCAAAAACAATAATTTTCAACACGTACAAAACTACAGGGCGTTTTTGAATGAAATGAAACTGGAATTGAAACCATGAAATTACGAGCTTTAGAGTTGCTTCAAATGATTTTTTAAAAGTTACGTTCATGTGTCTTGGTGTGTCTCGCTTTCATGAACTCTTCAACCTTTTCGTCGTTTCCTCTTCTTTGAGTTTTATTCTAAGTCAAAAACTTCCTTATACACTAAACATTCAGCTCAACTCATTGGAGGAAGGATTTTTAAGTGTGACTTTTTTATACGATTTCGCCCAAGTGGTTACTGCAGCGGCCTATTGAGCCGAAGGTCATGGGTTCGAATCTCGTTCGTGGCACTAATTTTTTCATCTCAACTAAGATCTTACATACAAAGAAAGAATATTTAATTGAAATATGTAATTTGGTCAATTAGACCATAAATTGCTTAAGTTTAACGTTTATGTGGGTTAAATTGTGCGGTATGGGAAAAATCTACCTCCATTTTCTCCTCATAAGTCGCAACATAATTCTACAGAAGCCTTCATCATATTGAAACGAATTTTCTTTCGATTTATAGAAGAATAACAGGTAACACTGATCCACACGAGAAGTGATTAATATTTTCTAATGTGTAATATTTAGAGACCGTTAATTAATGATTAATTGGAGATCGTGAGTTGCGGTCTGGTGTGACGTAGGTTTAGAAAAATATTTTCTTTATCGTGCCAACGTTTCGATCTTTATTAATTAATTTTCCACATCTTACATGTATTTGTTAAATGTAAACAGTTTGTAAATCCTAGGCCCTGAAGATGATCTCAATACAGATCGAAACGTTGGTATGATAAAAAATATTTTCTAAACCCATATCACACCAGACCTCATCTCACGATTTCCAAATAATCATAATAATTTTTCAAACTTTGAGATCGGTACACTTTTTTCCACAGCTCTTCATCATATTGAAACCATTCTTGCTCGTTTTACAGAACAAAAACAGGCAATTTTTTTTTTTTTTTAAGTAAGAAATAAACTGTTTTGTTTGATATATATACCAGCCCATCCCTTACATTGGTTGAAGACCCTCGTATTTTATGTATTCACTGATCAAAAACTGTCTCTCACTGCTAAACTACTTCCTACTATGCGAATTGGGTCGTAGAGGGAAAAATTCGAGCTCTTGTGGTTGTTCATCTTTTTAAAAAAATTGTTTCTCTTGAAATATTTTTTTTTCAAATTTCGGTACGTTTTTCTCCAGAACACTTCTTCATATTGAAAGGATACAATTTTTTTCATTTTATAGACCAATACGTTCATATTATTTTCTTTTACATATATACTGCGACAAAAACTGTCTTTTACATCGAGTGTACGATCTATCAACATCCTGTTGCAAGAGAAATAATGTTTTAGGTGTAAATTGAGCTGTAAAGGGAAAAATTCCAGCTCGGATGGATTCTCCTGAAGAATTTGGGCAAGCTTTTTCTAAAAATAATCATCATATTATAACGATTATTTCTTTAATCTTACAGACCAATGCTAGGTAAAAATACTACTGAGCAATGTTTAAATAGACAACCCTGAGGTGGAGCAAAATTGTTTTGTACGTATTGTAAGTTGATTGAAAAATAAAATAGGGAAAAAGGTTTGGTTTTAACAGACCAAATACATTTTGGGAAATATAGAAAACGTTTAGCTTCTTTTTGAACGACTAAATAACCTTGAAAAATGGCTAAATTGGTATAAAAATTTAAATTTTGATGTTGAAAATAACATCTGAAACCGAAATGACTATCAAATCCATATCCATTTAGTGAAAAGTGAAATGTAAATAGGAAAAAACCTGTTATGACGAATAACGGTCGATGTCCTCTTATTATGATTGGAGATGGTTAGGGATGGTATTTTGGTGTGTATGGTATTGTGGTATAATAAACTATTATTATAGTGCTGGGACGTTCAATTTAATTGTATCTATGATTTTTTTAAATAATTGTTGAGATGCAATCCATTAATACAGACGTAGCCTATTACCATTTACTTCCCTCACTAGGGAGAAAACCCGAGACTATTGGCGTATTAGTCGTCTTACAATTAGATGATTGTAGTGAAGGGTTTTGGTTGAAAATTCTTGTACTAAAACGTCTGACGTGTGGCCAGGATTTATAAAGTATGTACCGACTTCTAGTCCGGAAACAATCTTCACGACCTCCAACAAAATCTCAACAGACTACAAAGGAGAGGAAGAACACAGGAGAACATCGGATACAATGATATGGTATACGGATGGCTCCAAAACAAATGAAGGAACCGGATCAGGTGTTTTCTGTACAAGCCCAAAATATGAGCAATAAAACTCATTAGGGAAGTACACCTCGGTCTTTCAAGCAGAAATAAATGCTATCAATGCTTGTGCTCTGGTAAGTCTTAAAAGAGGTTACACTGACAAAAAATCCTCATAAGATCAGACAGCCAAGCAGCTATTAAAGGTTACATCAAAATTAGTCAGAATGCATCCAAAATCTCCAAAACCTGGGAAAACACAACAAGGTAACGGTATCCTGGGTGCCAGAGGAGGATCCGCAAGACCATCCTTAGGCCCCGAGCCTATCCTTGGGATAATGAAAACAAACATAGAATCCTCCATCGCAGAATGGATCCAAATAAAACAAAGAGAAAAGTGGATAAACTCTAACAGTGTTAGACACAGTAAACTCATGTAAAATAACTACAGTAAAACGTCTACAAAACATGGGCATATATAATAGTGATCCAATTTGCAGACTATGTAATGAGGAGGAGGAAACAGCCACTCATATCATCTTCGAATGCGAAGCAACGGCTCAATGGAGGTTCAATCTGACTCATAAAAGCGACTCAGAGAACCACATTGAAGCAATAACAGGCAATGACTTGATACTTCTGAGAAAAAGGATCGAGTCTATTGACTAAACCAAGGAACTAGGAAGGTACAATAAGCCAGAAGGCTGCAGTGCCTGGGACACACAAACCCCACTTCCTAGTACCCTTGCCACCATTCCATTCCATTCTAGTGGTGACGAGATAAAACGGGATCTGAAGATCTTTGCGGATAGTAAGGTTAGATACGAAACAGGTAGCTTGGGCAAGGGTTAAAGAATTGTCTACTGGAGTAGTTCCAAGGAAGCTTTAATTAAGTTAAGTCCGAGGAGCGAACATTACTTGCTGGAATAGGAACAAGTTATAGTTTGAGGGTGAAGCAGTACGTCGACGGGTGAAGGTTATTGCAAGGATTTAGTGCCGCTGGTACCTCAACTTGACGCCCTGTATATATTTATTTATTTTTCTCCTATAGAAAGCCTATAAGTGATTGGTAAATCAAGCGAGGGACAAGACTTTTAATAGCTGAAGCTGGTAAGTACGATCGTTATGTGTTTTGGAATAAGTACGAGATCAAGAAAAGAAATAAGCATAGCTAGATGGATATCAGCTAAAAAATATCTTGTTTCTTCAACGCTTTGATCGAACCAAACCTCAGTCTATATTTTAAGTGATAAGTACCTACCTCGTCCGTATAACGCGACGAAGGCTTGCATCAGGAAGTAAACAGCCAAACATGCCTGAGTGGTGTTGATGACGAGGGACCAGTTGGTAAGGTATATCGGCCATTTCAGGTAATAATAGATATTCTCCGATTTCTGTAGGTCAGCCATTGAAAAGAATATAATGCATAAAAATGTGAGAGCGTGGATCCATCTATACACCAAATATAAATAGCTTATTTTCCTTTCGTCACTTTGCCACTAAAAAAACAAAAAACAGAAATAATAAAATTTTAAAATATCTTCAAATGATTTACCTTACTTAAAAATGCTTCTTCTAAACGTTATGCAAAACAAAATTTAAAAAACTCCCCAAACTAATTTAACAACAGCTAGTTTTATCGTTTCTTGATTCTGCCTAACCTAATCTATTTCGGTTATGTGTCGGTTCGTCATCATCAGATATGGGTTTGTGTGATTTTTCTTAATGATCCTCCTTTACTGAGTGTGTACCCACCCACCCAACCTACTCCATTTCGTAGCAATGTGAAGATTGCCGTGGATTGGTGGTGGTCTTTATAAAGTGAAGTTATTTATCCGAAGTGCCTAAAGATCTCATTAGTTTGGTATCTTGTCTTTATTTTGCTTCCCATCTAACGTTAACGTTTTTGTCTAATACTGTGTTTAACACGCCATTTTATATCCGTGTGTCCTGATAGAGCAGTGGTTCCCAAAGTGGTCCCTCCCTACCGACCCGAAGGGGTCCCCTGTATCATTCAAGAGGTACGTGGAAAATTAAAATTGATTTAGGGGTCTCTGAACAAATAATGGGGTACGGGGAAGGTGTAATAAAATAATATAATATAAAACAGAAGTACGTTGGTTGTCTAACAGTGCAAGTTTAAATTGATTTTATGCGCTCTTTGATTCAGTGTTGGAATTCCTGGAAACCAAAGACAATGATTTGCGACCCAATTTAATTAACTCAAAAAATGATATAGCCTATATGTCTTATCTATTTGCCAAATTTAACGAAACTAATTTGAAACTACCAGGTGACCAATTAACTTTAATCAAAACTAAAAGCGTAATATCTCCGATTGTTGCAAAACTTTTTCTTTACAATCCAAACTTGCTTTCAGTTTCCAAATCTTTCGAAATTTTGCAATTTGAGATGAAGAATTGCTTGCTTACTGCTGTCAATACTTAACGGTTCTTCGTATAGACGTGAACCAAAGATTCGAAGACATTTTTCACTTGGATATTCCCGACTGGGTGTTGTTGAATCCTTTTGCGCGTGGACAAACTCAGATCCCAAACAGAGATGAATCCATATTAATACAGGAGCAGCTTATTGAAATATCCACAAACGAGGAGCTTAAGCCAATGTTTGAACAAGAATATCACAAATTCTGGTTACAAAAACAAATCGCAATTTTATATCCTGCATTATGGGTTATAGTACAGAAGTTGACTGCTTTCCGTCTTTCTATTTGGTAGAGCGTGGATTCAGTGCCGTTATGAACCTCATCACAAAAGCAAGAAACCGATTAGAAAGTATACACTCATAACATCCCATCACGTTCATCGAAGTCATTAATTTTTTTTATACTTTATTATATTTATATATAATTTATACAAAAGTAATTAATATTATAATTTATATATATTTATAATTTCAAAAACACTTCTTAAACAAAACTTTTTTAAAATTTGTAATTTTTATATTATGCATTTATGTGGCTTTTTCACTTGAGGGCCCGTGGGTGAGTTTTGACTATAAAAAGGGGTCCATGGGTCAAAAAAGTTTGGGAACCACTGTGATAGAGGATGTAATGCAGCCGAGCATTTCAAAATATGAAAGGTCATCCCATATTCGCTACATCGAATGATCCGATACGTCTAAATATTTAAAGCTAAGAATTTAAACATTTACAAAGGAAGGAATAAATTATAGTGAAAAATTCACCTACCTGACACCTGTAGAACGAGTCTGGAGAACATTTTTCGCACTTTTTTATATGGCCATTTATTTTGTGCTTAATGAGACCCTTAACCATCATAAAAGACGGACTCCAGATGAATGGCTCTGAGAACAGACAGTCGGCATTTGAAATGATTAAATTGTTTTCGGCCACTTAATATCTGACAAGAACAAATAAAAAGAAATAATATTCGAAAGCGAAGCCAAATTAATAACCAAATTATAGCGGACTGTATTTATTGCACAAAAGGGTTACAATTTATTAGTGCAATGTTTTGTTTACAACTCATCATAGAATGAAAATTTATTATAATTAGTTATGTCAGAGAGAAAGATAGAGTGATAGATAGATATATAGATGATAGATAGATAGATAGAGAGGGAGGGGGGGCACGAAAGAACGAAAAAAAATTAAAAGAGAGGTGAGATTGAAAGACTTCGCATCAATACTTCTACATAGAAAGGTCAGATCTTATCCTTCACAATAAAGTTCTATATCGTCAACGTAGAGAATAATCAAGGAGAGAAGAGGGCACTAGTTCCAGGACCTTTTACTACTAATGCAGAAAATAATGGGACTTAGTACAACACTCTGGGAGACACCCAGTTCTTGAATGATATCCAAGAATTTCATCATTACCCGCTTCTCCATGCAGAAGTGAAGTGGCAGTCTCGTAGAAAAGCATTTTCCCGATTACAAGAATTACATTCTGATGTTTTATCTCTTGGTGAACCACAATTTAAATTGGCCAATGTTTTCAACGACGGGAAATGGCAATGTATACTGTCATATTTGTAAAATATTTCCATTAAAATGATTGAGATGAGGCTTTCTTTGCAAGGTACACATCTTTCGACGCCTTCCAAAGAAAAATCCAGTTTTGGTTCGAATCACTTGAGAAGAATGAGGGGGAGTGTTTTCATGAGTTAAATGATTTTTTTTGAAAGAAAACAAACTGGAGAGTCGGTTGGTGAAATATACGAACACCGTCGAAGTTTGGAGATTTCCTTCGAGCACTGCTTTTCAACAGCTCGGTATAAAACGAGACCAGACCATGAATGGGCGGTCAAACAGTTTTCAGTTTCGACAAAGTCAACCATCTTCAAGTGAATGAGAATGTTTGATAAACATTACTTTAAAAACCAACTTGAAATCTATTTTCGAGTCCAATACTTACCCCCCCCCCATTTTGGGCTCCGTATATAATAAATTTCAACCGCTCATTGACAAAGCATAACGTGTTCCGCTTGCATTGCCGCAACATACCCAGGCGAATTCGGATCTATACAGACACCAACACTAAAACCGAAGTTGTTTAGATACTAAATCCGACATCCGTCTTTAGCTATCAAAAATTAAATCCAACATATCCAAATTGTGCAGGCTAAAACAACCTCATTTTTCTCATTAATTCATTAATCATTAATGTTCAAACGATAATTTTTTATATTGGCTCGCATTTTGTTTTACCTACCTATTGATTCTGTTCTGTCCAATATGATTTTTGTGTTCCGGACTTTTTATATAAAGTTAAGTATGTCAATCTCATGTTGTTTTCTAGTAATATCCCCCTCCATCATCTCATTAAGTGGAGTGGCTAATTGAGAAAACATTAACTGATTACATACCATAAGTATCTAATTTTAAATACTGGAATAAAAGGGGTACGCCCTGGATTTTATTCTGTGAAAGGGGTCCGTGGGTTAAAAAGTTTGGGGAGCCCTGCTGTACATGATTGTTTGATTTTCTGAACCTTTGAGATGGTCTAGGATAGCACCTGAATATCTGAATATATTTTTGAATGTCAGGGTTGGACGACTTTGTACCAAAATTGAGAAATATCCTACATGCTCGGATATGATTCTTCAGAACAAGAAAGTTTTACATCAGGCTCTTTGCTTTATAAAAGAAAATCGAACTATTTCCCTGCCGCAGTGAGCAGGTTACTTAAGATTATTTAACAAAGTAAAATAAAATTTAAGGTATTCCAAGAAATAAAACTACCAACTGGAAAAGGAATAAGAGATTGTGAAAAGCGATAACTGAAACTTTTAAGTATTGGGAAGAAATGAATAGTCAAGTAGTAAGAAAATAATTAATTCAATTTTTTGTAGAATGAAAATTACTGCTATTAACATTGCTCAATGTAAATACCCTTTTTTTTTTTTTTTTTTTTTTTTTTTTTTTTTTTTTTTTTTTTTTT
>CM077100.1:36232880-36250383 GCA_039619505.1 Cimex hemipterus | reverse complement strand
GATGTGTATAAGAGGTAGTATATATATATATATATATATATACATTTTGAATAATAAATATATCCAGTGTATTTACTAAGTTAACAAGAATGTTAAACAATCAATGTACAAAAATTAGAAATTTTCTGTTCAAAAACATTTGAATAATGTTAATTACTTTTTTTTAACGAGACAAAATAAATTTAAACAATCCTTTAATTTCACTTGATGTAAACTAAGTGTCTTTAACTAAGCCTTAAATGCAAATTCTCATAAGAATCACTTATATCTATAGTTATATACGGGTAGAGCTTTTTGTAAATCACTTATAGATGTGACAAAAAAAGACAAGTATTTTATGAAACTTTGCCTTTGAAATTAATTGTTATGCAAATACTTACAAAATATCTGTTTTATTGCCTTCTGAATTTGAATGAATATACTTGAAACCTTTCAGAATAAATTAAGGTTGTTTGAATATCAAATATTATAGAACTAGAGTAAAAAATTATGACAATTTAAAATATATTACCTCCAGTCCCTCTAGTATTTAAATATGTAATCCCTCTCTCTCTCTGTAAAACTAATTTACAATTTAATTCATTATATTGGCTGTAGAATTAGGTGTTTCTTATATTTATTAATTTGATTTTTTTCTTTTTGGTATGTTTTGAAGATTTTAACTCTGTTGTATATTTAAAACCCCTCCCAATTTAAAACGATTCAAAATTTTTAGAAACAATTCCTAAATTTAAGTCATTGAAAAAATCTGCACACCAAGTTTTAATGACTTCGTTAGAAAGAGCCATTTGGAATTGGATGGATACGTACCCTGAAGAGTTCTCCAAAGTACAGGTAGATTTACAAAAAATCATCTCTTAAAAAAAAATCGTTTGGTATGTATTGATATTTAAATCTGTTTGTTTTAGCAAAAAATAAATGATGAATTAGCAAAAAGCGCTGATTTGTTATTTGACACATTAGACCAAACTGTTGACAATAAAAAATGTAGAGTTTCCTCATGGCCTCTACAGATTATGCTGTTAATATTATCACCGGTAACTTTTATATTGATATAATATTTTATGATGACATTAATAGTCTTTATTTCCCTTGAGTATCTTGATTATTAGTTTAATTAATTAAATGCCACACATTTTTAGAGAGTCTTTGAAGAGATATTAAATGCAGATGCTGGTGCACCTTGTTCTCCGAGGCACTCAAGGAAAAAGTCATTCATTGAATCAGTGAAAAAATCAATTTCATCCCATACAAGTAAACAGCTAACAGAAGCAGCTGCAATAACGTGTGTAAAGTTATGTAAAGCATCCACTTACATAAATAAAAACTCGGTTAATGTTGTTTTTCAACTTGTTCAATATATTATTAATGATTTAAAGGTAATAAGACAATTGAGAAATACATTACAGTTTTCATCTAAGTTATATTTCCATTCTTTCTTTTCCAGGCACTTTTGTTTAATCCCGCGAAACCATTTCCACGTGGACAAAATATGGTTGTCCATGATATCGATTTAATGATTGACTGTTTTGTATCATGCTTTCGAATTAAACCGCACAACAATGAAGCGCTTAAAGTTTGCTTAAACCCTCAAGCCCCATGTACATATCATTATGTGCTGGTCAGTTCTTTGTACAGGTTAGTAAATTTAAAGTTTTTTCAACTATCGTATACTAAAAATAAAAGCATTTCATTATTTGTGAACTTAAGAAACTTAACAGAATAGTTTTTGGTCATATTTAGTAAAAATTATTTTATATCCCTAGGATAATAACACAGACGAGTTTACACTGGTGGCCACAAATTGATTTGGTCTACAGTAAATCTTCAGAGCTGCGCTCTATGTTTACAGATACTTTGAACAAAGCAACTCAATGTTTTATGACACAAACGCCTCTCAGAGTGATACAGGTAACTGCAATCACTTTGAAAAATTGTCCACTTAAATTTTTAGTTTAATTTTTTTCAATAGTATCATAGGTTATTTTGTAAAAACTTGCTTGATTTGTTATTTATTTATTATCAATTCAGTCAGTTTAATTGAATTGATAAATTCTTTATGCTGAAAATAATTGTTGTAATAAAACAAATCATGCAATTGTGTGTTGTTTATTTATTTATTGTTTTGGAGATCACAGTGCCTGAGTGGTTAGGGTGTCCGACTTGTATTTCCACACTAGTGGCTCTGGGTTTGAATCCCAGTATTGCCAATGACTTTATAACGCTGTCAACCCTTTGGGGTAGCAATTTTCTTTCTTATTTTTTCCATAAATAACCTTAATATTAATTTCACTTGAAAAATGGCAAAAAGGAGGGAAAATTCAAAAGGTGCAATTGAGATGGGAAGTTGGTGTCCGATTGTATCGAGGTCATGATAGCTCAAGTGAGGTATCTAGCTGAAGATTGTGTGTTCGAATCCCGCTCGTGCCATTGATGCTTTTCTCTCAACTAAAAACCTTAATTAATTAATTATAAAACAGAAAAAATATTTTTTTTATCTTTTGTCTAAATTAGGGTTTTCAGGGTCTCATATGATATCCGCCACTTCAAGCCGTTCAGCATCTAATTTCCAATTACCTTTAAAATGAAAAAAAAAAAATTATAGCCTATTTTCTCAGGTTTCACACACAGGTTTCACTCATGGCTTCATGCCGATTCTTTGTCTAAAAACTACTAATGGAAATCCACAGATGGGAAAACTGGAAAAAACCTGAGGAAGACAAGTCGGGTCTCGTATGAGGGTTGATATGAAAAGCATATTTTAAATTGGTTTGGGATCTTGTCTGCTACACCCACCAGAGTTAGGCCTTCCTGTATGTAGGAATTTACTTTGCTTTACTATTATGTTATAATTATACATCTTCTGGCATTTATTGCCCTAGAAGTGACATCTGTTCAATAATTGTACTAGACAGGAAATTAGCGGTCTGTTTCTGTGGTCAACCTCTCTCATTATCATATTGTCTTCCACTTGGTGCTTTTTTTCTTTTGCAATAGCTAAGTCTATCTGAGTAGGCTCTTTATAGTTTCTATATTTCTATTATTCTAGTTATATGGTCATTGTAATGATATATTAATTTATATGCTTATACTTCTAATTGTTTTATTTGATTTTAGTCTCTAACTATGAAGAGCAAGGATTCTGTTCCAAAATTTAAAGAAAGAAATGAAGAAGCTCCTGGGTACCGTGCTCTTTTGCTTCGAATGGTTCGCTTGATACATGCTGATCCTATGCTTATGTTAAATGTCAGTATAGTATATATTGAACTGTTTACATAATGTATTCAGTTCACAATTGTGGTTATTTTGTATTTTAGAATCAAGGAAAGGCCGGTCATGAAATTCAAAGCTCAACACTGGAGTTAATCAACGGTTTAGTTAGCTTAGTACACCATCCAACAATGCATGATATAGCTCATGAAGCTATGGAAGCACTGCTGGTATTGCACCAACCAGAAAAAATAGAAGTTTGGAATCCAGAAGCTCCAATAAACACTTTCTGGGATGTAAGGTATGTCATAAGCACAATTTAAAAAATAATGCAATGTATTTTTATGACCACTATCATTCCATTACTCAGCTTTAAAAAAAGTAATAATAGTAATATAAATAAATAAAGATGCAATATCACCAACTTCAGTTAAATTTATGTTGGTGATACTAGGTCAAAAATATTAGACACAATATCTGAGTGTTTTTGCCAATAGGCTCTAGGTGCTGAAAAACATATTTTAGGTAACTTAAGTAATTTTTAAAAAAATGATTTTCTGCCTTTGTTACACATTTATTTCAAGGTTATTATGAATATCAATCTATTTATTACAAAAAGAAAATGATACTCTGCTTGTATTCAGATTAGATCTTATATAAAAAGTTACAAAAATAATATACAGTATTGGACAAGAAGTACGTTTATTATGTACATTGATGTCATTAGAATGGAAAAATAATGCTTCAATTTCCTGAAACATTTTGTTTTACATCTCTGGTTCTGATTTATTTACAGAGTTCAGGTTTGTCTTAATTTGTTTAGTGGTATAATCATAGGGTTCTATACCCTTAAAAATGAGATTGGTGGAATATGAAAAAAGCTTTCACCATTTTGAGATTTTCAGAAATCTAAGTCAAAAATTGTAATCATGGATTTTTCAGAGTGTATGGTATGGTGGCAAGGGTACTAGGAAGTGGGGTTTGTGTGTCCCAGGCACTGCAGCCTTCTGGCTTATTGTACCTCCCTAGTTCCTTGGTTTAGTCAATAGTCTCGATCCTTTTTCTCAGAAGTATCAAGTCATTGACTGTTATTGCTTCAATGTGGTTCTCTGAGTCGCTTTTATGTGTCAGATTGAACCTCCATTGAGCCGTTGCTTTGCATTCGAAGATGATATGAGTGGCTGTTTCTTCCAAAAAAAATATTTTACCTATCTTACTATGTCACTCAGTCACAAAGTAGTTATTTATAGATTTAGATAGCTTAAATTTGCTCATTTGCAGATTGATGTTTTTTAATGATTTTTTTTTAGTAGGCAAGAACACTTGAACAAAAGTCTAATAGTTTTCGCCAAATTTGGTTAAAATCAATTATCCCATGCTCAAGCCTCTCCTAATCAGTGTTAGAACATTTATTTATTTCCACTGTTCAATATTTTTGATTCATCATTTATTTTTTTCAGTTCTCAAGTGCTTTTCTCAATATCGCAGAAACTTATTCAACACCAAATAGTGAACTACACCGATGTATTAAAATGGTTGAGGGAAATTTTGGTATGTCGAAATGAGTTTCTGTCTCATCACAAGGATTATGCAAATGTTGGGAGCCATATAGCAATTTGTAAACAAGCCCATATTAAACTTGAGGTGTGTATTTACCCCGGTGGTAAATTTAACTTTATCATAGCTTATTAAAACCAATTAATTAAGGTTTTGAGTTGAGATAAAACAGCCAATGGCACGAGCGGGATTCGAACCCACGACCTTCGGCTAGATACGCCGCTGCTCTACCACCTGAGCTATCGTGACCTCAATCCACTCGACATCAACTCCCATCTCAACCACACCTTTTGAATTTCCCTCCTTAAATTGTTTTATTTATTTATTTAATTTGTTTAAAGGTTGTTTTCTTCATGTATCTTTGGAGCACGGATATTGAAGCAGTCCTAATAGCAATGAGCTGTTTTGCACTGCTCTGTGAAGAAGCAGATATACGTTGTACTACAGAAGATATAACAGTTACAACATTATTACCTAATTATCATTTATACCAAGATTTAGCACAGGCTTCTACCATTCTTACAACAGGTTGTTTTAGAGATACATTTCTCAAATTTTCTCAGTCTAACACAATAATGCAATATTTATTAAACATCAAATTTTAACTTTTTCAGCTAGTGGAGATTCTCGTCTATATTGTAGGGAACAAAACCATGGTATGTTTGTATTTTATCTATAGCTGGAAAAATATCAGTAATGATTGTCTGGTGTTGTTTTCAGGACGAGCAGTGTTGCAAAAACGAATTATGGCACTACTTAGAAAAATAGAACATTGTGTCAATGGTGTTCAACCAGTAAGCATTTATGTTCCAATTTCATCAATTATGAATTTTGTAGTCATCATTCCTAATGCTTACAAACATCCCATAACATACATTTTTAATTTTTTAACATTACTGTTGACTCTATGATCTTAGAATTATTTTATTTATTTTTGTTACTTCATGATTTTTACTTTAAAAAAAGGTGAGTTTTATATTTGTGGTAATGAGAGGATCACAGTGGCCAAGCGTTTAAGGCAGTAAGTTCCTAAACATCTTCACCAAAACAAAAATATACCTCCTCTCAGCAGGCAAGAATTAAAGAAAATAACATGAATTTATGAATTTGTTCTTGGGCATGTCGTATTGAATAACTACATTTAAAAAAAGCATGAAAAAGCAAAGATGACTGCAAAGTCTGGAAACAGCGTAGCATCAGAAAGGAAAGTCTAAAAAATAAGTAACCCAAGGAAAGTGCTCAACTACCGTAAAGGTAGTGCACTTTCCTTGGAAGGAAAATAGAAGGGTCAATTAAACATATCATTTAGGTTTCTGAAAGGAGGAAGAAAGGAAGACTAAAATCACCGATAAAATGGAAAAGTGCTCAAATATAATACAGTTAACTGTTAAGTTAGTAAAGTTTAGCCAATTTAGTGGTTCTTGGTTCGAATCCAGGTGCAGCCCCCAGCTGTGTAATTGAGAATGGTATGAAAGAAGTATAAAGTGGTGTAAACAGGTGCTGACACTCTATTTATTTACCTGTAAGTGGTAGAGAACATTCAGCTTACGTGCTTAACTACTTTTTTTTGTAGAGGGTGATAGGGTTCTAGAAATAAAATAAACCAGAGATATAGTTTTGTAAACATTTATTTATTGTAACACTTGCCTGTCTTAATGTTGTAACAAAAAAACATAATGTCAAAAATTAAAACAAATCTACCACAATTCTAACTTTAGGATGATCTTATTGACAAGAGGACTTAGCCCAAACAATGCTCCCAATAACCAGCTTCTTCAGCATCTCCTCGGGCCCTCGACAGCCAACTATTTGACTTGTCACAATGGTTGGTCCTTGCTCCCAGACAGAGTGGCTGTTTCACTGTTCTGACTGAGTCCTCCACCTGTTGACTGCCTGGGGTGGTCATCTGACTACCTTTTGCTTTCCCCTTTTGTACAGGTTTTCCAACCAGAGTAGGGGAGGAAAGGAAAAGCAAATAACTTTTGAGCAGAAGGAATCTGGGGAGTTCCAATTAAGCAGCCATCTGGTCCCACACTGTAGTTGTATATCTATATGTCCCTCGGTGAAGTTGTATATCTTCCTCCCAGGTGACATGATTACAAATTTATGATGTCCCATGGTGCTAGATGTACTGTTTCTGTGACAACTTGCTCACACTAAATAATTCTTTGACTTTTGTTATTTAGTAGACAGTCTATTCAACTATTGCGTTTCTACGATTTCCAAGTTTGTGGGAAATGTCTCTTTGCTTCTTCTTGATGGGTGTCCTGTCTAATTTACAACCTTATTTTTAATGTTTGTTTGAAATTCTTTAAAACTTATTTTAACAACTATTCCTACTTATTGTAAGACTGGGCTTACAGTGTTGACCTCTTGTCTGCATCAACCAACAGGTAGATGGATGTTAAGCCCTGCTGTATGACAGGAATTACGTAACTTATTTACATTTTATAATTAATGTCTATATTTAGGTGTTTTGCTAGATATGTAACATGCATAATTAATATTCAGTAGAACAAATTTCCAATTTTAGGCCTGGGAAGAGACTTTCAGAAATTGGGAAATCGGGACAAAATTTTTAACATCCTATCCTAAAACAAAGCTCGAAGATGGACAGTTGGAGCCATTTCATCGAACAGCTGGAAAACGTCGAGCTTCTCATCAAAATTCAGATCACGAACTGGAGGTATGAATTAAAGAATTAAATTTTTTTGTCAATACATTATTATCGGTTTATATTTAAGGACCAAATCAATGAATGGGCCAACATGACCGGGTTTTTATGTGCCCTTGGTGGCGTTTGTCTACAAAGAAAATCTCCAGTTCGGCCTATGAGCAATATGAATGATGTGAGAAAAAATACAATTCTTCCCAATCCTACCCAGGAGATGCAGTATTGCCCTGTTACTCAGTAAATACACTTTTATTTTATAAGAAAATGCTCCTTTTATTCAACTTTCCATTTTCGATATTCATATAAAATGATCATGAAATCTTTTTTTTTTTTTTCAGATTCATTGGACATCTGCTTCGTTTGTTAGTTTGTAACAATGAAAAGTGCGGTGGGCAGATTCAAAAACACGTAAAAGAACTTGTGGGACATGAAATGTCTGCTGCATTGTATCCAATACTATTTGATCAAATCAAATCAGTTGTTGAAAAGTTTTTTGACCAACAAGCTCAAGTATAATAATTAAATTTACTTCATCATGAACATTTTACAATTAAATGTCTTGGATTTTAGGTTATTGTATCCGATATAAATACACAGTTCATTGAACATATTATATTTATAATGAAAAATGTATTAGATAGTAAAAGTGACCAACCTGCAGACCATCTTGGAGTTACAAGCATAGAAGGAATGATGTTAGCCATAGTCAGGTGTGTTAAATATTATTTACCTTGTTTTTGTATTTAATTTTTTAATAGAATCACTAGTTTATTAATTGAGTCGTTTTTTAGATATGTCAGACATTTAGATATGACAGTTCATGCCATCCATATTAAGACTAAACTATGCCAACTGGTAGAAGCCATGATGAAAAGGAGAGATGACCTCGCATTCAGGCAAGAAATGAAATTCCGTAATAAACTCGTCGAATATCTCACAGACTGGGTATTAGGAACATCCCATCAGATTGCTCCCCCAGGCTCTGGTGATGCTTCCATTATTACCAGGTAAAACATATAGTTCATTGTGCTTACAATTACATCAAACAGAATTATTAAATACATTCAAAGACAAATGTGGACACTCGTACTTGGTTGTTTATTTCATATATACATAAAATAATCAACTATATTGTTGTATATGGTAACTGTAGCACCCATAGGGGAGGACACGTTGAGTCGAAAATTGTAGGTTGTGTTGAATACAAAAGAAAGATAAAACATTCTGTTATGGTTATTATTTTATTTACCACACTATAAAACATTTATCCTACCAACTGTTTTAATTAAAATAGTGAATCAAGAAATAAATGTGAATTTCATAAGAAAGAAAATAAAATGACTTCCAAAGAGAACAGGGATTGTGTCAACTCTGTGGTGATGCCCACCCCAGAGTCGTTCAGTTTCCAATCCAGTGAATGGCCACAATGGAAAAACTGCTGTTCGAATGGACTGGACTGGAGAAGTACGCATATCTGTCGACCTCTCTTATCTTAATAAAAACATAAAACACCAGTTCCAACACCCAATGCCACAAATAGAGCTGCAGGTGGCAGAACTTAATGAGGTGAAATACCTTAGCAAGCTTGACAGCAATATGTTTTCTGGTAACTCAACATGGCAAAAGACTCCCAAGATTATACATTTATTACACAATTTGGGAGATTTACATTTCAGAATTACATCAGGTTCAGAGGAATTCCAAAAAAGGATGGCAAGAGTCCTTGATTCATATGATTGACATATTAGTCTGGGGAAATACAAAAGAAGAGCATGATAATTATCTGAGTTATAAAAAAATTAAAGAAAGCTGGGATAACTATAAATTAAGGGAAAACTGAGTTTTGTAAACAAAAGGTTGAATTTCTAGGATTTCTGCTTTCCAAAGCAGGCATAGCACCTGACCCGAACAAAGTGAAAGCAATTACAGAAATGGAACCACCCACAATGTAAAACAAGTCCCATGCTTCATGGGGATTGTAACATTTTTAGCGAAGTCTCCTAAATGAAGCATGGCACCGATTACAAGGTTGGTATGCTCAAACAATGCACTTGTTTGGGAGCCATCTCAACAAATTGCTTTCCAGAGAATCAAGGGATTACTCACATCTTCACCTTGTCTAACAATATCTAATCTAAACAAACCAATAATTGTGTCTTGTGTCCCGTCAACCAAAGGACTGGGCACCTACTCCAAGTAGAAGCTGAAGTCTAAAAACGTGGCCTAATTTCAAAAACCTTGTCAACTGCTGAAAGCAATTATGCACATATTGAGTGAGAGGCATTAATATTTACAAGGGGTAGCGACCATATGAAAGACCTTTTTGACCATTTGGAATTGTCTACCTATTATGGAAGCTGTTAAAAGTTCCGTAGTGTGGTGAGAGCAACAAAACGATTTCTAGACATGATGCATTGTAGTTGACCACTACTTTATCTTCGATCAAAACTTCCATTGGCTGTATCTCTCTGGATGGTAGAGTGCACCACGCCTAGGACATGGGATATTTCCATCATTGCCCAAAGTATCAGCAGGCAACAAGATCTTCTCAACTTAAACCATGTTTTAAACACAATATATATACGTATTTCTTTTACTCAAATTTATTGTTTCGTCAAAGAAAACAATTTAAAAACCCAAATAACTCACTCAACAAATTGGCTCTGGAAACGATGAAATTGAACTGATTTTTTGATATTTTGCTACTATTAGCAAAGACTACCTAGTTTATATATTCTGCAAAATAAGCAAATAAAACTAACAAATTTTTTTTTACTTTTTAAAACTAACAAGTTTCATCTTTTTTCTTTTCTTTTTTTAAAATGTATATGCAAATAATCTCCTACCTTAAATAAAATTATTTAATTTTTTTCTGTTATTCAAGAGATTTAGATCAAGCATGTATGGAAGCAGTAGCTGCACTTTTACGTGGTCTTCCATTGCAGCCAGAAGAATCAGACCGAGGAGATTTAATGGAAGCAAAGAGTCAGTTATTCCTAAAGTAAGAAGTAAACATTAGCACAATGAAATATGATTTTTTTTTTACTTATCGGGTAAAATTCTCTCTGATTTTATAGGTACTTTACTTTGTTCATGAATCTACTGAATGACTGTAGTGAAGTGCCAGATGTAGCGAAAGATGTGTCAAGGCAGCGGGTATCTGATGGCAAACTTACAACTTTAAGAAATTCAACAATTCAAGCAATGTCAAATTTACTTTCTGCAAATATTGATAGTGGTCTAATGCACAGTATTGGTTAGTAAAATATAATGCAGTGTCAAGCGAATCATTACAGTTTGTTTCGTAAAAATTATACAGGTTGTCTTGTGAACAAGCAATACTTCAGAAGGTTACCATTCATCTTAAATTAGAATAAAAAATTCCTATTGTCAAAATATCTGATTAGCAAATGTATTCAAGATACTTCACTTTTCAGGTTACTTCTACCTTTTACAACTTTTTTCTTCAGGTTGTTAGTTCGGTTTAGGTGTCAATACATAGTTCATCACAGTTAAGTGAAGGTCTCGATTTGAATTCAGTGGTGTTGCATTCAAACCCAACATACTTACATTTATTTCAAAAACCTGGGCACATTGAATATTCATAGATAACCTCATAGATGAAATAACCAACAGCTGCACTTTCTGATACCATGCATTAATTCACTTATGTAAAATTAAAAGCTACTTTAGAAATAGCTTGTGTTTTATACAAATAAAGAAGACGAAAAAAGATTTGCCATGGGGTTCGAATTAAAATAAATTGTCATTCTTTTGAAGCCAACATACCTTTAAATGGGCATTTCTTTTAAACACCGGCACCCTGAGCATTCATATAACCTCATAGTTGAAATGTTTAAATATCCTAGTAATTGAACAAAAATTCCCTTAAGTCTACTGTATCAAAATGTTAAATCCTTTGGTAAATTTGATTGCATTGATGGAAAGACTGTTGAAAGCCCTATGGGGTCACACTCAGAAGATAAACTTTTATGAATTTAAAACCTAAAAATTTCTTAGGCTAAGATCACACCAGTGGTTCTAACTAGGCACTTAATTACTTGATGACTTGTCAGGCACTAGTGCCAAGATGCTTAACACACAAGTCACACAACAAAAATTAAAAGCTTTAAAAAATTAAATTAAAGTTAGGAATGTCTACCTTCTTGAAGGATAGAAGTGTGACATGGTTTCCCGACAGATTTGACTACTCGTAAGTTCATCCTGCTTCTCTCCTAACATAACTGCACAGTATTCCTGAAATTTTTCCATCATGCCATCCTTAGTTCTGACAGGAATGAATAGACTTAATTTTATAAGTGCCCTATAGAAATCCATTTGGGTTACAATCTGTGAATTCAAATCAGGACAGTGAGAACTTTTTAGCTCAACCTCGTGAAGTATTGACGTCTGGTCAGGGGATTTAAGACACCGATTTGTATATATGCAGCATTCTTGTGTATCATAAATATTCTGAATTGTACACTTAATTTTAGATCTGGGCTACAACCGAGATCTACAAACAAGAGCCGCTTTCATGGAAGTATTGACTAAAATATTACAACAAGGCACTGAGTTTGACACGTTAGCTGAAACTGTGCTAGCTGATCGATTTGAACAACTTGTTCAGTTGGTTACCATGATAAGTGACAAAGGAGAACTCCCAATTGCTATGGCGCTTGCAAATGTAGTTACAACAGCACAAATGGTATGTATTTACTACTATTACATTAAATTGAGCAAAGCCTTGGTCTGTCTTGTGGCTGATCATACCTCATCTGGCAAGTCTAAAGCAGCATGAAATGTTCAACTAACAGGTTCATCACCCTGTAGCTCTCAAGAAAATTTCATTTAAAACCTGAGTATTATTTTGAACTTTATGCTATATCTTGGCTTTCACCATTTGAAATAATTATGTCTAGTTTTAACAGTATGCACTATTTGTTTCTACTATAGGATGAGCTAGCAAGGGTTTTTGTAACCCTTTTTGATGCGAAACACCTACTGGCTCCATTATTATGGAACATGTTTTATCGTGAAGTTGAAGTATCAGACTGTATGCAGACACTATTTAGAGGGAATTCTTTAGGTTCGAAAATCATGGCGTTCTGTTTTAAAATCTATGGTGGGACATATTTGCAAAATTTATTAGAACCTCATATAAGGCCTCTAATTGAAGCCACTCCACCATCACTGGAAGTTGATCCTGCGAGGTATGGGTTTCTTAAAATTCATAGCTGATTTCTTTGCTTTTAACCTGATCTATTTCTGTTATATAGATTAGACCCAGCTGAAAATATAGATCAAAACAGGCAGAATCTTATTCAATTGACTCAAAGGGTATTTGACTCTATTATCTCTTCAGCTGACAGGTGAATTTTTAAAATTATAATAGAACAATTTATGCTTATTATTTAATTCAATATTATTAAGGGTATGATTTTTTTAGGTTTCCACCCCAGCTGAGAAGTATGTGTCATTGCTTGTATCAAGTTCTTAGCAAACGGTTCCCCCAAATTCCTCAAAATAATATAGGAGCTGTAGGGACAGTCATATTTCTGCGTTTTATTAACCCTGCAATTGGTAAATTATTTGTTCCGCTTCGTTGTTTCTTCATAATATGATTAACTTGTATACTATTTTTTCATGCCATCTGATTAATTATTGTAGTGTCTCCACAAGAAATGGGAATTGTTTCAAAGATTGTACCACAGTCAGTTAAACGAGGACTTATGCTGATGTCAAAAATATTACAAAACATCGCCAATCATGTTGAATTCAGCAAAGAGCAGCATATGATCCCATTCAATGACTTCCTAATTTCACAGTTTGAGAGAGCTCGAAGGTTTGTTTTCAGTCTCATAAAATAATTAGCTTGGATCATAGTATAATTTTTATTTACTGTTATTTTTTTTTTTTTTTATAGATTCTTTATTCAAATTGCATCAGATTGTGAGACAGAGGATCAAGGATCACATTCTATGTCTTTCATTAGTGATTCCAATGTTTTGGCACTCCATAGGCTTCTTTGGAATCATCAAGAAAGGATCGGTGATTATCTTTCAAGCAGTAGAGATCACAAAGCTGTTGGTCGGAGACCTTTTGATAAAATGGCAACTCTTCTTGCCTACTTAGGCCCACCAGAACATAAACCTGTTGACTCGCAGTAAGTCTCGTAATTCAGTACAATAACTCTAATCGTACAACCATACTTAACCAAACCCATGCACACTAACTCGTAGTGAAGTGAAGTGCATGCAAAAAATTGTATCCAGCCACAAACATATCCAAGTTAGAAAGTGTTTGGAGTGCTCAGATCAAACAAACTTTCTTTAAGATTCATAACTTCATGTTATGAGAATAAATACCTCACAGATTTAACCATTTACCAATCTTATTTAACTATAACCCTGCCTAACCTAAACTTGCTCTAACCCTACAGCTTAACTTTACCAAACCAAACCCATGTTCAGGATAAATACTTCATGAATATGTAACCTAATCCCTAATAACATAACTAGATGTAACCTAACCTGTACCTAACCCTAGGGGACCTACCTAACCAAACCCATGTGCACCATCGGTAATGTGCACTCAATGGAGCGAAAATGATCAGCAAAATAGTGTGTATCCAATCTCCAAACAAAACTACTACCTAGTCTAACCTGCCCCTCACTCTAGTACGCCTAACTTAACCCATCCCCTAAACTTGACATAACCCTAAAATTTACTCCAACTCTACTTAACCTGGCAAAAATCCATGTGTGCTCTCAGTAATGTGAAATTGATGAAGGAAACTTTTTTGTGGTAATAATACAATGTTTAAATATTTTTCAATATTTGCAAGATTGTGATATAGCATTTAGTATATAGTGTATATTTTCAGCTTGATGTTTTCCTCCTACCCTCGTTGGGGATCAATTGAGATGTCAGGAAACAATTTTGAGGAAATCATGGTTAAACACAACATGCACGAAAAAGAAGAATTTAAATCAATCAAATCATTGAATATATTTTATCAAGCAGGAACATCAAAGGCTGGTTATCCTGTCTTCTATTATATAGCTCGACGTTATAAGTGAGAATTACAAATAACTATTTTAATGTTTCAAAATGTTAAAGAATGAAACCATTTATTTGGTTAATATTGTAATAACTTTAATCCTCATGAACTTTTCAGAATTGGGGAGACTAATGGTGATTTGCTGATATATCATGTCATACTAACATTAAAGCCCTTTTGCCATGCTCCATTTGAAATTGTTGTGGATTTCACTCATACGTGTTCTGATAATCGCTTCAGGTTTGAAATAACAAATTTTATAACATAATGCTTATTTACTCAAAAATTAGGACAAATGTATTATCAACTTCCAGAACTGATTTCTTACAAAAATGGTTTCATGTTTTACCGGATATGGCTTACGCTAACATCCATGCTGCATATATTTATAACTGTAACAGTTGGGTCCGAGAATATACAAAATATCATGACAGAATCCTGGCTTCCATAAAGGTAACAAATTCATATATTTTACTAACATTCACACATATTTGTTCATGTTTTTTCTATAGAGTATATATGTATCATTTTCTCTTTTTGTTTTTATAATTGATTTAATATTGTTTTTCAGGGTAATAAGAAGTTAATTTTTATTGAAGCACCAGCAAGAATTAATGACTTTATCGAACCTGATCAACAAAAACTGCCAGGAGCTACACTTTCTCTGGACGAGGATCTCAAAGTTTTCAATAATGCTCTTAAACTATCTCATAAAGACACAAAAGTGGCAATAAAGGTAATTTTTCCATCAAATGATTTTATGTCTCTGGCCCAGATTCGCGTTTACTTTTTGTGTGGAAAGAAGGTTAGGCGCAAACAATACAAAAACCAGAGACAAGACTCATAAGCATTTATTGTAACACTTATCTAGACCTTTCAATAATTATATTGATCAAAATAATTAAATATGAGTCAGCTAAACCACTACCTCTAAGGGTAGGCCTACCCTAGCCCTAGCCCCTTATTGCAAGGGTGTCATGACCCATGGCCCTATGCTTAATGCACATGGAGGACCCTATAATTCTTGGAAGCTACCGTGTCACTTGATGTTCACTACCTAGTGCAACCCTACATTGATGAGTCCAATGTTTGCACAATATTTGAAAACTGTCCCCTATTAAATAATTTATCTTTTTTATTATTTACTGAGGCTATTCAGTCGTCTCTTTTCTACACCTTACATGTTTTTGGTTCCTTTGTTTCCTACTGTGTTGACAAGACATCGGGTTTACAGCCTAGCAGAAAAAGTACAAAATTTCTTGTAAACTACTAATGTAAAGCTTCCACAGATACTTTGGTTTATTTACTTAGAGTTATATTAAGACACCTGACATTTACAAGGAAATTTTCTTCTTCTTCTTCTTAAACTAACTTTTCATTAATCAATTTTTTATCCAAAAGAAGGACATTAATTAACCCTATAGTTACATTAAATATATATTATGTATCAATTTTGATTTCAGGTTGGACCGACAGCTATACAAATAACATCTTCTGAGAAGACTAAAGTTTTATCGCATTCAGTCCTGCTTAATGATGTTTATTATGCATCTGAAATTGAAGAAGTTTGCCTTGTAGATGATAACCAGTTTACTTTAACAATAGCAAATGAATCTGGTCCTCTTTCTTTCATACATAATGATTGTGATAGTATCGTGCAGGCAATTATTCATATCCGAAATAGGTGGGAGTTGTCACAACCTGTAAGTGCATGATGATACACAATAAAATGATATTGTTTTACCAAAATATTAAATGAAAACTTTTTACCAGGATTCTGTCACCGTCCATCAAAAGATCAGGCCGAAAGATGTGCCAGGCACTCTTCTTAACATGGCTTTTCTGAATTTAGGCTCGTCTGATCCAAGCTTGAGGACTGCTGCTTATAATCAGCTGTGTGCGCTTACAGCAACATTCGACTTAAAAATAGAAGGACAGCTGTTAGAAACTTCTGGTATTAAACAAAATTAACATTAATTATTATAAAATATATGCTAATTTGTATATTTACACTAGGTTTGTGTATTCCATCCAACAATACAATTTTTATCAAATCTGTTAGTGAAAAGTTAGCTACTAATGAACCACATTTAACCTTGGAATTTCTCGAAGAATGTATACAAGGCTTCCGAGTGTCCACTATAGAACTTAAACATTTGTGTCTGGAATATATGACTCCCTGGCTTCCTAACCTGGTTAGGTGAGTAAAAATTTATAATTATGTATTCAAAAGAATTACAAGTGGTAAAAAGCCAAAAGCAAAGTCAGCAATTATCAAAATATTAACACGTTTGCAATGTTTGATAATTTAGCTGATAGTAAAATCACATTCGTCAATTATAACGCTACAGATTTTGATCTTTAGAAAATGGGATCAGAGACAATCTTGGTCTTCTAAAATTTGAATGGCAAAAACCTTAGAATCAATCGGTCGATTGTCTCTCCTCTACAATTTTTTTATGGACAGTTTCAATATTTAAGCTGCATTATACAGAAATATTTATTGGGTTGTCCGGAAAATAATGCAGGATTTTAAGTTTTCATTAAAAAAAATCTATATAAAATATTCTGTTTACGTTTACAGGATTACTCATTTGTATGAATGTCAACACTTATTAATCCTCTTCCAAATGATATTGTTTGTTTACCTCTGTAGCATTCCGCTACTTGGAAATAATTCAGTCATCCTTATAATGTCAAAGCGAGAATTTCGTACGATTTTCTTTTACGAGTTTAAACTCGGCCGAAGCGGAGCCCAAACGGCTAGAAACATTAACCAAGTCTGGGGCGAGGGTTGTGTTAATGAGTGCACTGTGCAAAGGTGGTTTAAAAAATTTTGGGAGGGAGATTTCAGCCTTGAAGATGAAGAAGGTCGTGGAAGGCCTTCCTCTCTTAATGATGATGTTCTGCGATCAGTGGTGGAAGAAAACCCCAAAACAACTGTTTGAGAACTTGCAGAGCAACTCAAAGTCAGTAAAACGACCGTCGCTGACCACCTC
>CM077100.1:36203073-36226561 GCA_039619505.1 Cimex hemipterus | reverse complement strand
CTGCTGCCTAGCTATACACCATCATCACCTATGCGGAGGATTCCGCAATTTAGTCAAGGTGATTTTGCTTCTTTTCCTCACCCCATCATTTATCATTTCTATAAATATTTGAGCTAATCAATCATGATTTACAACATATCAAATAATATATAAACTGGTACATTTCTTTAGTAACGAGTAGCAACCATTTTTCACACCAACAGCCGGTTTTTTTCTTATTTATTTACTGGTTGAAATTCACTTCTTTATGATCGATTTCTAATTTTGATTCCCGTTTTCTTACTAACGAAGTAATTTCTCTTCTCCCACCAAACTCTTATAGTTTATCTCCATAAAGGAAAAACGTCATTTTTTTGTAAGAAATGGTAAATGTATTAGGCCTATTACATGTTGTTTACATAAAATTAAAACGTATGTTATGTTTACACCTCCTTTTACGATTATTTTTGTATTATCTGTCTACAAAAAGAACAAAAGATCGTTACAATATGATGAAGAGATTTGGAGAAAAGCGGACCGAAATGTGCATTTTTTTGACACAATTTGTTATAAGACTCACTTCTTTTTTTCATTTAAAACTTTTTTTTTGCAGAAGAAAGCGGGGTTTTTAAATGATCAAATTTTCAGCTGTTCGGTCACGATGAACGAGGCCCGTATGCAACATTTGCCAAAAGGTACATTACTTTTTATGAAAAGGGAGCCATTTTTCCGTCAAACCGCTGATTTTGTTACTATTACTGCTTTATTAAGGTAAAGAATTAATTATAATTGGATGAATTATTTTAAAATTGTTATTTACATATTGATTTTGTATATAGGTTTCCCCAGTGTTATAGGCGTATTTGTCTTATAAGCTCGGCCAACTAAGATAGCCTAGAGCAGAATTAGACAAAACGGACTGTTAAAAATAAAAAATAAAAAAAATTAGGCCTTCGAAGTGCAAAAAGGAAAGCTCGGGGTAGATTTGATTAGAAATTTAATATTTCTGTGCGGCACTCCCTCCGAATTAGGGGTGCGTGTGGGTGGTAGTAAGAGTAAAATATTCCAAGGATGGGTCTTGCAGGGCCTCACACACAATCCAGGGAGGGACGTGTTACACCTAGCGCAAGCGCCCTTCTGCCCTTTCGCCAGTAAGTATCACGTGTAGCTTTACAAAATTTGCGGCCGTACAAACCCGGGAGATTAGAGTTCACGCTTACTTCAATACGGGCAATAATTACCTTTCTTGCTCAATCAATTTTCCCACAGAGGGGTCAGACCTCTCTGCAAAGTCCCATTAAACTCGAAATTTCCCTACGCTCGAATAAACCGTTTTAAGTTTTCTACTCTTCCGGCCTTTTTACGTGTTAATTATAAATTTCTGATTAGTCAGGAATGGAGTGGATTTCTTACTTGCTTTAACCTACTCATGAGCCCTGACCTTCGACTTTCCTCAGCACTCATTCTTGCCTGGGTTTTTCCAGATTAAATTAAGAAAATTCGTTATTATTGCTTATAAATTGCATTATTTATGAATAGTCTCGACTTTTCTTTAATTTTGATGTTTAAAATTAAGAGAAAGATGTCTGCGCCTTGGAAAACATTTTGCCTCTGAGTAATTTTTTATTTATTTTGGCAAGATTATAAGGAACAATCGTACGATGGATAAATAATTATACACAACAAAAGAATAAAGATAGTTTTCCTATGATGAACATATCAAGTTGATTTTGCGATTTTTATACTATGAATCAATAAATGTATTTTAAAAATAAACGCGTCGGTGAAATTACCTTTGGTAGCAACTTTACGATTGGTTAAGTCAGCTGGTTTGTTTCTGGCATTAGAAATGACGTCGAAAAGCAAAATGAAGTGGAAACATTTACGTTTGTCTCGGATAAGAAACAAATCAACAATTTTGTCCAAGATAACAAAAATCGATACAGGTTTAACGCATCTTCTGCAGGGATGCTGGTGCCCCAATGCTGAAGCTGCATATTTAAAGAGATTTCTTTTGTTTGCGTGTTACGTACTGGTTTGACATTTCTCTTTCCTTGAAAATAATAATAAAACCGGTGATATTTTATTCGAAATAAGAAAATCTGGAGGAAATGAAAAAATGTAATCTCAGGAGAAACTTACGGCCTCAATAATATTTTTCAACTAATTAAGGTTTCGGTTGAGATTACGGTTGAGAGAGAATTTTGTGGTCGCCTTGAGAAATTAATATATTAAAATTAATTAGGGTTTTTAATTGAGATAAAAATGGCAAAAAAGGAGGGACAATTCAAAAGGTGTGGTTGAGATACGAAGTTGGTGTCCGAGTGGTTCGAGGTCACACGATAGCTCAAGTCGTAGAGCAGCGGCGTATCAAGCAGAAGATCGTGGGTTCGAATCCCGCTCGTGCCATTGACTATCTTATCTCAATTAAAACCCTTAATCAGTTGTAATATAATAAGAAAAACATAAATATCAAAATTTCTTTCGGTCTCTCAAGCAACGTATCATCATCATATATCGATTCGATAAAGTGATCGTTTTATTAGAAATTATAATACTTTTTTTTTAAAGTAAACTTACTTTTTAATTTACTTAAAGTAGACTTTTATTACTCTAAGTCAAGTCATTTTGACCGTATAGATTGAAGAGGCGAGGCTGGCCGACAACGATAAAAGAATAAATTGAATGGTTTATGTTCCTAAAAAAATACTTTCAAAAAGGGTTCAAATAAACAACAACTTATTATATAATAAGCGTACACTCTGATATAACTAGACTTATTTTGGATAAATTCAAACCGAAAGAAAAGAATTAATGAATTACTTGAATATGATTCATATATGTTTAAAATTAATGGAAGTTCAACAAATTGAACTCAGCCCACAAACATCATGACCTGGCGGTGTCTAGTGAAATGCGTTTTTCGCCTCTAAACAATTAATGGTTTTTTTTTAATCAAAACAAATAAACGAATTACATCAAATACATATTAACTGAATAAATTTGCAATTCCACTTTTGTAATGAACTGACTCTGAAAAATTTCAAAATGTTTTTGGGTTTTGGGTTCGCTTCCGGTGAGAAGAAAAATTGCGGTCTCACGGTCGCGTCATAGGAACGTCAGAATTATGAATAACAAACAGAAATGGACGAAGAATGCTCCCTTCTGGGACTCAGGCCTGTATTTTGTTAATATCTTTTTAGTCCTTATTACATCTCATTCTGAGGCAGAGGTCGATTAGATTGGATTTCAGGATAAGGAAATAAGGAATGGGTAGGATGAGTTAAGTTAAAAACACGCGCGAGTTCCAGACCCTGTGGCAAAACTTAGTGCTACATCGAGGAACACGCCCAAGGAGTACTCTTTATTCTCTACAGCTCAGGACATATTAACAACTGTGAGATTTTGTTGAATCATTGAATGATGAGGTCGAAAGCCGAATTGAAAAGAAGGAATGATTTTATGAGTATTTACGATGGGCAATGAGCGCTCTAAAAGTGGTTTTCTAAGAGTTTTTCTACTGGATTTCTTTTACACTTTTGTTTGTTTTTGATCCTTTCTGAAATGGAGGATTCTTTGTTTGTTTTGGACAGATTTGTCTGAAAAATTTCTTTTTGTTCTGGCACTCAAGATATCATTAGGTTATTCTTTTCCCCAGGTGTATTAATGTATTAATTGACTCTTTTTGAATGTATAGCGAGCTATGTTGATATGCGAAAAAGTGTAATCTACAGGTTTATAAATTGATGGATTTTAGAGGTCGATTCCTTGTCCTTGGCATGCGTTCTTGAAAAAGCCATTGAAACAAATCAAAAAATATGTTTTCTTTTATGTTTATAAACGACAGGCATACAATTTTATTGTGCTCTTTTGCCACTTTGCATTAATAGGATCTTACGACTACATTCATAGTGTCAAATTTTTGATAATGTCGACGAAATATTGGTCACAAAACGCCAAAGTAGCCATATTTATCGATCATAAAGAAACAAACGAAAACCAAAGTCTTGTTAAAATCGATCATTATTTAACATTTTCTAATAACACGGACTACTGAGGACGTCGGTTGCACGGTTCATTTCTGTAAGGTAAAGGTCCGCTGTTCGAATGCAGGACCGCTGGATTCGAACCCGAAGTATTTACAAATGGACTCTTTTTTTCTCTTTTTTTTTTTCAAAAACACTATCACCCCGACTGTTGATCTCAACTCTGCTGTTGCAAATGCCCGTGAAACAATAAATCTATTTTTGGAGATATTCCAGTTTGGACAGTGTGAAAGGTCGTAGAATTTAGGCATAACATTTGAAACATAACAATTTTCGTCAAATTTGTCATTACTGTTACTGATGTTTTTTATATATAAATTTTATGTGTCAATTATCGTTATATGGAAGGTTTTGGCTGTTGTAGAAATAAAATATTTTTTTAGCGTTTTCCGGCATCTGGGATTTTACGAGCGAAACGGCTGTCCTTGCCTTTCCATTAATCATTGTTCCATGACATGCGGCAGTCTTGCCGGATTTTGCGTTTGACTTCTAACATCTGAAATTAGTTCACTGTGGCCAGTATAAATCTTCAAAAAATAAGTATTTGTTTTTTGACAACGTTATTTACAAAAATGTTGCTTCTTTTGTTTCAAAATAAGAAGGTAAATAGTCCTCATAACTAGGGTAATAAAAACAGCTTCTAAAAATATTTAACGATCGTTCTACATTTATATTCACAGCAGTTAAAAATATTAACTTTCGCTGGAGTTATATGTACGTCCAGTATAAAAACGGCAAACATCCCTCACCCCAAGTATTAAAGTCTTTCAACTTCTTGTTACATATCCTGAGATCAAAGGATGTCAAAACGGACAAGGATAAAAAAATTGCGTCAAAGCTTCACGCTTTCGCAAAGCTCGAGAAGTGAAGGGAACTGCCTTTGACAAATGCCCTTTAAACAGTGGTCCGATTAATGGTCTCTAAAAAACTTCTGGGAGGTTTAAATAAATATGTAGTTTTCAAAGTAATAAATCATAAACACAGCTGTTGGATGTTTTTGGTTATTACTTCTGTGTTTTTCTTCCAAATCGTTGTAGAAAATTTTTGATAATATCAAATATGAACTTTCTTTTATGTAAATTCCAGAATAACGGCCGGCGTCAATCCCTGGTCCACGGAGAACGCGTCGAAAAGGGAAAGGGTCATACTGACCAAATACGTATAGGTCATACAAGAATAAAGGACTGGCCGGAAAGCGACCTAGGTATGCAAGGATAGTATATCGGTTGAGCACCTTTTCAATTGCAGAAAACTTGATATATGTGGACAATACATTGTCATACCATCGGACTTGCGCATAGTTTCGGAGCACCACAGCGCGGCGCGTTCTGATTTTATGTTAATTGGAATGAATGTAATTTATTAGCGTGAAAGAAAGGGGTGGTTAAATTCGCCCCGAGGAATGTTGAATAATCTGGGTATAGTGAATGGTACTTCAGGGTGTTATTTTATTGGGTTGTCCGGAAAATAATGCAGGATTTTGGTATTAAACAAAAAAAAAAAGAAACTAGTTACTTTAAAGCAATGTTCTTTAATCAAAATAATTTCCCATACTCTCAATACATTTCTCCCAACGTGTTGGTAACTTATTAATTCCGTCTGAATAGAATTCAGAATTTTTAGAATTGATAAAGTCAATAAATGCATTTTCCAGTTCCGTTTGATTTTTGAATATTATGTGTTGTAAGTAGTGGTCCAGGTGTCTAAAAAAATGGTAGTCAGTAGGCGAGAGGTCCCGAGAGTAGGGTGGGTGAGGCAAAGTTTCATAGCCAAGCTCCAATAATTTTTGTGACGTTACACGTGACACATGTGGTCGAGCGTTGTCATGCAACAAAATGGGCCCTTTCCGATTGACCAAAGAGGGCTTCATTACTGCCAATGTCTGATGCATGGTATTAATTTGGTTACAGTATGATTCAGCATTGATGGTTTCGCCAGGATTTAAGAAGCTGTAGTGTATTAAACCAAATGAAGCCCACCATACCGTAACCATTACCTTTTTTTTCACTTTTCCAATCGCCTTGAGGTGGTCAGCGACGGTCGTTTTACTGACTTTGAGTTGCTCTGCAAGTTCTCGAACAGTTGTTTTGGGGTTTTCTTCCACCACTGATCGCAGAACATCATCATTAAGAGAGGAAGGCCTTCCACGACCTTCTTCATCTTCAAGGCTGAAATCTCCCTCCCGAAATTTTTTAAACCACCTTTGCACAGTGCACTCATTAACACAACCCTCGCCCCAGACTTGGTTAATGTTTCTAGCCGTTTGGGCTCCGCTTCGGCCGAGTTTAAACTCGTAAAAGAAAATCGTACGAAATTCTCGCTTTGACATTATAAGGATGACTGAATTATTTCCAAGTAGCGGAATGCTACAGAGGTAAACAAACAATATCATTTGGAAGAGGATTAATAAGTGTTGACATTCATACAAATGAGTAATCCTGTAAACGTAAACAGAATATTTTATATAGATTTTTTTTAATGAAAACTTAAAATCCTGCATTATTTTCCGGACAACCCAATAGATGGCCCGGCTGAATTTCATGTCTTCTTCTTCATATCAAAGAGAAAACAAATACGTTTTCGTATCTTTTAATCTAGTTTCAAATTTTTAACTTTTGTTTGGAGAAAAATTATGCATGAGTACATTAGGCCTTGTTCAACTTCAAAATGTCGAATTGGTATATCCTGACACATCGTTTAAAAGGATTATTTAAACCGAAAATCATGATGCAATTAGATTTTAAATTTGTCAAAAATGGCAAAGCTATGGCAAAAAGTTTGGAAAAAAAAACATTTGCCGCAGTGCTCAAAGCTATAGAGACAGGGGAGATGGATTGACAAGCATTTTCTATCCTTTGCCGCAGTTCTTCAATTGAGGTTGCTGGGTTATGATCGGCGCAGACACTGTTTTTTAAATGGCCTCACAGAAAATAGTTAAGTGGAGTCATTCGGGTGACCTAGTTTTAAACTGGCAATCGAGCGATCATGCGTCATCAAGTCACCATGCTGGCTAAACCAAGTCAACCGCCACATGAGCTCAAATCACACATGCCAATTTCTCAACTACCGATGTTTTCCAAATTATTTTAAAAAAGTATTTAAAAGACTAATGAGAATTATTGTGTAGAAAAAATAACACCCAACCATCTGTTTGAGTTTCGACGACATAACCCTACGATCGACCAGGTCCACTAAAACTAAAGATGAGAAAAACCGGTTTTTTTAAAGATCGGATCCAAACCGACCACTCAATGAAATCAACGCTCTTTTGCGTGACTCTTAATCGTTCGCACTTACCAATTCTATTGGTAAACTTTGGCTTTTTGAACTTAGATATGATAGCACCAGGGCCAAATGTAATGGTTGATTGTCTGAATGGTTATATGAATGAAATATCTTAAACGGAATATAAAACTTTCCTCGGTTTTTATTAATTAGAGTAATAAATTTTATTAAAAAATTGACGAATTAAACCAAGAAGATAGAAAGAACCGTTTGTTATTTCGTTCACATAACAATTAGCAATCCTGTAATTAATTTATTTTTGAACGAGTCAATGAAATTTTTATTATACGTAAAATAAAAATAAAACATGCATATACATATATACATACATCCCCATATAGTAAGAGTATATTGTAGTAAGAAGATTTGGTGTCATTGACAGGCGACAAAACAATTTTCTCTTATAATAAATGTCCTGCAATTTACTTCATACCACTTAACACTCAGTAAATTTACTCTCGTAATATTTCCCTCGGGGCAAAGGTTTGTCAGTTCAGAATCCTCTGACATTTCCACTGCCTTAAAATATTATTTTATCCTCCGCTCCATCGCCCCTTTTGATCGTGTTGTAGAAGCCTTGAAAAACAAAGCTATCAGGATCTATTTCTTTGGGCTCCCGCCCTCTGTGGATTCCAAGGCGATTCAGCGCACGATCGAATTGCTTAGCCGGCCCTTCGCCAGTCGAGTGAAAATAAAATATTTATCATAGATTCTAATAAAAAAAAAATGTCCGACATATATATATATATATATATATATATAGAAAAGTGTTAAATTTAAGAAAATTTAAGTCGATTAGAAAGTCGTTCTTGGAATAATAGACACTTGACATGTTTATACAGAAATTAATATATAATAGGCATATACATATAAAACCGTATACATAAATGTGAAAAAATTATTAACTCTTCACGGCTCTTAGAGCTTATTAACGGCAATGTTCTCTTAGAGCTGGAAGACCTTTAGCAATTTCGTTTCATACTTAGTGGGAAATCCCTTGAGTTCAGGAATAGAGAGATTAAAAACGCCAAATAAATCAGTGTTGCCAACACACAGGCAGAAACATAGCATGAGCAACACTGAGCCCGCCCATTCCCGCTTTCCTGAATTCCTGTTAACCTTAAACAAAATTGCTAAAGTCGGCATTGTTCTCAAGCAACTTTCTGCCAGAATGTCTTAAAATATAAATTAGACAAACACACTTTTATTTTTGGCAAATATTACAATCGATAAAAGATGCAGTAGAAGCGTGAAGGGCCATATTAGAAAGGGTAGAAAATTGTACGAGGGAGAATTTATATTGTAACTCAAAAATTCAGCGTTGCCATCAAAACTGCATGAAATATTGAATTTTGAATTCTCCTCCTGTGATTCACGCTTGTTAACACTCTGGTTTAGAAAACAAAGTCTATCGAGGGCGTTCTTTATATCACTCACGGCTTTGACAGGATCTGATACCGTGAATTTTATTCAAACTAAACAAGGACCTACAACCTTTTATTAATCTAGCAAACGTACAAATCATTCCTTGAAAATGCAATGCTTTTTTAAAGGTGTATCACAAGTGAGCATTGTTAGTCCTGTCGTATTTATACTGCTGACCTCGAATATCGCAGCATAACCCTTCCCACCCGCGCTACCGTCAATATCCAGGAGCATCCCGAAGATTGGTACAAAACATGTAAAATGAGACAAATTTACACAAATTACGCTGCCGTTGAAAAAACAACCGTACATAAAGAACTAGAAATATCTAACACTAGTTAAAAAACGAGATTTGCCCATATAGTCTGTGAGATGATTAACATTCAACTTTACCAATCCTCACTGTGTCCTTTGGCAACAACAGCCTGCAAGAAGTCAAACCAATATATATACGATAACGATCAAATTCAGAGTTAAATAAACAGCCTTACCTACGTATATCCGCAAAGAACTAGACAAAAAGTAATTAGCTTTCTCCCTGTTGCCCGTGGGGTGACGAACATTGATCATCACCAATCATTTCGTTCTGCCTTCCTCACTGGGTTGGTCTGTGGTGTCATCAGACACCACCAAATCACCTAATTACAAACCAGTCCAAGCATTTCGATCAAAAGACCTCAATGGAAATCACCAAGCTTGCTTTTTTGGAGATAATATTAGACCAAAAACACAGCTATCGTAGCTAAATTGTAGGAGGGCGTATATTACTCTACTGTGCACGTGCCTGATGTCCACACTTTAGTTAGCTATTTGCAGCAAACTGTGCCTTTACTACCCATTAAACAAATATAAGGCAACACCTGTTTAACATGTCTGTTTAATCGGGGTGAGTGTGTCACGATCCTCAGAGACCTGTTCAGCCTGGCGACATTCCTCCATGTGAGACCACAGGAGAGACGTACAAAGAGCAGGGGCCTGACCACCATTTTGCACAAGGTGGACTGGCCACCGACTAGAGGGAAAAGTAGGTAAAACTACGAAGCCCAGTGCGTTGTGTGACCTGGTCGATATTATATTTTCCAAGAAGAAAAATAGAGAGATATCATTAGCCATTTTTACACTCTTCAGGCGAGGTATTTTGTTGAAATCTACTTGGAACAGAATTGGTCTAAGGGTGGAGAGCCAACAATGTCTTTCGTTCAAGTAACTTGGAGTTAAACATGATGAAAACTTGAAATGTTTATGGTAGTGAGCTGATCTCGCGTGATCCAATCAACACATGGAAAGAAAGATAAAACTAGAGTTGATGATGGATGTTCGTTTGAAAGTCGGTGGATTCTGAACCAACGGGTCACTTATTCGTTTTCTCTGGCGTATTTGTTGAATTACTCAAAGCATTCCGGCATTGCGTCTTCTTCAGTGAGGAACTCTAAAAAAATTCAGAATTAACAAGCCCACGAGTGAAGACGGATCCAGTAAGTGACCTTATTCTTGTTCAGAATGAATTATAAAATAGCTTCGAGATTAATGTATAAATCGGTCGGTTCAACATGATGTTCGGTGAGGTTAGCCAAAATAACCTCAAACTTATTGTTGTAATGTTATATTTTTTATGATGTTTGGAATTGTTATACGGTCTCGTTTTACTAAACGTAATCGATTAGTCGTTGTTATCGCCCGATCGCTTCCGACGTTGTGGTAATTACTCAGCTAAGATTAAGCCCTAATTAATTGCCCTTCGAAACTTTTGGCTCTAATCCAATTACGATTTAATTTATCCTTTACCAAATGGCCAAGAAAAAATTGGAAAACTAGCCATCAGGAAATATAATAAATACTTATGTTTATCATTTAATATTTTCTTTTGAAAACAAAGACAACTCTTAAAAACAGAAGATTTCCGATTCGGAGAGAGATGTCCATCTACTATTTTACTCCCTTTTCGAAGATCCACAGCAATTGAGTTTTGGAAATTGGGAAAGGATACCAAATGATTCTGTCCAGGAGTGAAAGGTTTTCCGTTATCGGATAATACACATTGCTACCTTTTCTTACAGGTGATTTCGCCTTGTTCTACAAAGACTCCGAGAAAATACATGGTCGAATATCTTCCCTTTCAAAACCTTTTACACGGCTATCTTTGGATTAATATTCTAATTCTACCGCGATATAATTGAGAGGGATATTTTTGAATAATAGATTTCATATTTGTCACTCCTATTCACTATTGTGCCCTGCTTTGGTCACTTCTTGTAGATCATCTTGAACTCCTGTGGTAATCCTATACAAAGAAAACATCCTCTAAGTCTCAATCACAGAGAGTACTGCACATTCTATCTCAACGCTCTCTTGTGTATAAGCACTGTTCTTTGGAAGGATACTGCTCGTGCCGAAATCTATTCCCCTTGGAATAACATTGAAACCTTCAGTAAGGATCTGCACACGAAGAAACCACTATAATGATACGGAATTGTCGGATATTTTGAAAATAAAATTTGAAATCATGGGGTATTTGATGTTTTAACCTTCAAAAAAACAACAAACACAACATGGCCGCTGTGATATATTAAAAACACCGCGTTGTTTTAAGCGTTTCTGTACAGATAGATTAAATCGTCCGATTCTATGTCGATTGTATCTCGATCATACGCAACTGTAACTTATATGTTGCGCTAAAAGAAGTAGTTAAAGTTAGGCAATACTAGAATAGCCGAAATAAATGCTCGTAATAATTAAAGTTGTTTTGAAACTTACACACCTTCTGATTGTAAACCTTTTATTAATTATTAATATAAAGATGACTCTAACACAAGATTCTCACCGGCGCTAACATATTTTTTTCATTTAATATATTTATTACAATCATTATTACAATATTATTTACAACATGTAATTAGCTGAACTTGATATGAATCATATGTCACAAGAGGAGTTAACAATCCATGTTGAAGGTAGGTCATGAGTTCATATTCTCTTCAGCCGTCTGGTGGCATTAAAGGGCTAACGTTGAATAATATTAGACAACTCGATTGGGCTGAGACGAGAGTTAATAAACTAATAAGCAATGTAAGAAAGTGTAAAAAGTTTTAGCAATTATTTTTTGCACGAAAAGCGTTTCGAAGTCATTTTGACTGGTGTTGTTGGATATGTAGTAAAAAGCATTGACTATGATACTGAAGACTGGATTGGAAGGGCTTTATTATTTGGATGTTGGAAGGTTGAGCGGTGCTTGACAGTACTAGTCCGTCCAAATTGATTTTGGTACTTTCTTCTAGAGGGTCAGTTGGCTTTTCGTTAAAACGTTGGATTCGTCTGTAGAGTAGTCATAAACGTCGGATTATTGCCTTCGTTTTAAACGTGTGTTGGTTCCAGGTTCGATTTTAGTTGGGACTCAAGGTAGCGAACGCAATCTGTTTTTGTGGACGGGGTGGACAGGAATAGTATCGAGGAGTATTGTATGAGGGGATTTACTTCGAAAGATATCTGTTCTTTACCTATCGTTGAGCATTATACGCCAGTGTCGCTCCATTTGGCTATTTTCCGTACATGTGCGTGAAGTTGTTCCATAGCAATTGTGGGATCGGGGGGAGAGGATCGCACAGCTGTGCATCGGCAAAGGAAGCAAGGATGGTGGATGGTGTAGTTGGGAAATCTGCGGTTTCATCAAATCATTCTTTTGGTTTTTACTAAAAAATTTGTAATTTTTTTTCCTCGAGTTTCCCCCCTTTCCTCAATTTCTACTGTTATGTTTTCAATCTTTAATATACACAAAATAGATAATATATTAAAATTAGAAAGACATTTTTCGTGGTTTAAGTCCAACGGAGGGTCAAGAGTTGCAATATCTTGAGGAAAGGTAGTAAATATTTACTATCTACTAATTTAGGGAGTGGCTTTTACGACCACTTGGAAGGGTTTGTCAAAGTTGTTTCTATCTCATTTTATCTCCTCTCCAGAATTTTGTAGTGGCTGCTCCTCAGATCTGACTTTATTTCCATGTACCTCAGTAGGCTTTTGGCATCTGTAAAAGCTAATTTTCGTATAATTAGGGCGTTTTGCAACTGATCGATTACGCCGAAAAATGGACGTTGACAATTTGACCAAAAACTCGTGTAAATACTTCTCCGGAAAAAGAAGATATTTCGTTCACATTGTACAATTGCCAGGAGGCCCTAGAGACCCCATTAATAAATAATAAAGGTCGAAAAGTTAATTGCGTGTTTACTTATTGAACAACGTTGACCGCTCCTCCCGTCTATTGTACCTAAGAATACAAAATTACCGTTTGCCATCACCCTAAAAGTCTTGGTTAAATGATACGTGAAACGAACTTTTGCAAATTCAAACTTCTGAAAATAGAATCCTTGGTTAAAATCGTTTATTTCAATCGTTAATAAAAAAATATTGTTATTAGGAAATCAGTTTATTCACTTTTTCTGATGGAATAGTTTTTTTTATATATCATTTTATTAATTTTCATTTGATGTGTGTTTCTTCAGTCTGCAGAGATTTCATGAGCGAGAATATGTTGAAAATTATATTATATAAAGCTTTTGTGTTTTTGTGCTTTTTCACCAAGGGTCCTTTTATATATTTATCGGTTGACAATGAACCAAATATAGGCGAATTATACATAATTGTAAAATTTATCAATTATGTTTTTTAAAAGTTATAATAAATTGACATACGGAGTGATTATAAATAACCCCCTTTTTATTTCTTTTGTTTGGAAATAATTTAAAAAAGTAGGAATTCGCTCAGTAAGTTTTTTCAAAATGGAAAGGTACACACCTGTATACAGAAAGTAATTTTTAATACGGAATTAAATTCGACGACTTTTTGTGAAGATTTTACTTCGGGCGCCACTTGTAGAGTTTGACGTTTACGTGTTATTAAGGTTGGGAACAAAAAAGTTCAAATTTTATTTATCCCAATCAACAGTCGGCAAGCAATATGGATCCGTGCCCAAACGTTTGACGTTTTCAGGGGATCGGGATTCCCTCATTATATGAGGATTAGTATTTTCTCAATATCTGCAATTGTGACGATTCAATTCACCATTTAACAAAAGTTGCCTCGTCACTAATAGAAATTCTCCTTATCTGACCCGGTTCAACTGTAATTCCGTTGTTTAAAATTTCACAAAATTGAAGGCGTATATCTAGGTCATCTTCTTTAAATATTCTTGATTCAGTTGAATTTTGTTTTTATTGACAATATTTCGGAGCGACCCTTTGAAATATCAGCCTACTTGCGATTTGCTGGCAAGTCGGGAAGAACGTCCTCGCCCACTTCTTCTGAAAGTGTATTATCCTTTTAAATGAAATCACTGCAATAATAAATGCCTACCGTGTTTAAAACTAAATGAAAAGTTGTTTTTTGTTGATTTTTTAAATTATAATATACACTTTCTTGTCTTAACAATGACTGTTCCGATTTGTTCAAATTTTTAATTAGTTGCTCTGATAGCACACCTGACAACGGGACGATCCGGATTTTTGGTAAGCACGCGTTCGGCTTCGTGAAAACTGAGGCATCATAAAGATAAATTAATTCTACCTTATCGTCCAATGATCTACATACCTCGGCATATTAATTTTATTACCAACGGAAACGCAATTAACACTTTAAAAAATCAAATTGCCGAAATTGGGATAATTCTAATTTGCATAACACGCCGTATTTTCCGTGAAGTGCGAAATGAATTGCATAATAGGATTTCGCTTCATATGGAGATCGACTGTGATTTAATTTTGAAAATTTAATTTACTAGAATTAAATTAATAATGTTTGTAGGAGGTAATTGAATTAGTAATTAACTTGAAGTTACTAAGAGGTAAAAGAATGTCGATTGAATAAATTTTAATTTTAATTTAATTGAATAAAAACTTTTTTTTAAATTTCGATTGAAATAAATAAAATGTGAACTTTTTTTAAAACCTTAATAACTGTTAAACGACAATCTCTAACAGAAAGGAAAATCTTGCAAAAATAATAGAATTTAATTCTGTATTAAAAATGGTACCATCCCTTTTGAAAAAAGTTGGTGAGCCCCGGGAACCTACCGTACGTTGAAAAAAAAATTTGACTATAGATTCAGTTTCTACGTAAAAATGTACTGACCAGTCCTGTGCGTTAAATTATTTTTAAACAAAAAATATATAAAAGGGGGGGGGTAATCACTCGATATGCACGAATGCCAAAAATTTGGTTGGTGTGTAATTGAAATTTATGAGCGCGAATGAGGGCGCCTTCCCCGCCGCGAACACAACAGCGATTTCTCCGGCAGTATTACTGAAGGTTGATGTTGTAACATAATGTATTAGCGCAAATGTACGTGGCTATCCCCAATTATCCTGAGGTATATCGTGTACTTTGGGGAGGGATAGATAGATAAACAGACACACACACACACACCCACATACACACACACACACACATAGATAGAAGATAAATAGAGAGTGAGAGAGAGAGAAAGAGCGAGAGAAAGTCGGTTACTATCTTAACTGGTCTGATCATAATTTGACTGTTTAAACAATTGTAGCAATAGTAGCACAATACCACAATAGTAGCAGCAGATAAACAAGAAAAGATTAATGATTCAATAATTGTTTCATAATTTAAGCACGGAAATAATGGGATATAATTCATTATTTAATCCTAGGAAACAGATAAAGCTTTTGCATTTAACGACATTGAAAAATATTCACCTTTTGTTCCTTGAATGCCAGTTGAAAAACGGCGAATCGACTAACATTTGCGTCAGAATGGAAAAAGAGCACCGGCAGGCTATCCAACAGATATCTTCCGATAAACGTTCGCTCTTCATTGCTCCGGCAAGACGAAGCACGGGCAGATTTTACACTGGCAGTTACTCAATACGTGGTTCCTGGGTTTTCCGGCCGATAGACGGAGCCTGACAAAACCGCCGATTCTACCCATCAGATTTCTTTTCTTTGAATCTCTTGTCAGACACAGTTTAAAATGTGTTGACGCCCGAAGAGCTTTTATTTTTGTTGTTTTCGGCTGACCAAGGTCCGCCTCGGGAGGCCCTGTTTAACTCGATGAGGCCACATTGTTTTTTATTTTTGCAAGCGATAACGCCGGCGTCTTCGGCCTTTGCCCAGGAGTAAATTAGTCCGTTTACCGTTTACCAAATCGATAATCGAACCTAATATCTATTTTCTCTGGACACACCATCGATTTCGTCGATTTACCACCTTGTGGTCACATCACCGACCTTACGGACTACGTCAACTGTACAGTCATCCGGCTCTACAGGCACCTTCGTCGACGTGAAACCCAGCAGCAACTTTCAAGTCAACACCGCTGTTTGGATTGTTTGGAGAAGAGAGTCATCAACCCATCAAGTACTTTTTCATTTTGTCTTTTATTTTATTTTGGTTTTTTTTTGTAAAACCAAAGCGAGTCGTCAGCCCACCAAGTACCTTTTCATTTCGTTTTTTTTTTGTTTTTGTTTTTGTAAAACCCTGACCAGTGGATTTGATTATAAATTATTTTACATACAATTATATTACATTAAGGAAATTTCTTATACCTTTTTTGTGTAAATAAATTGTAAATATTCAGTTCTTTAATTTTATAGTATTATCAATCACCCCTTTCTTTTTTCCCCAAATCCCTCTTAAATATAATAAATATTGCCACCTATTTAAAGGGGAGAACAACAACACAACAAAATTTAATTGTACCCCTTGAAACGGGTACGGAAGTTTGTGGGTCAATTCAGATCCGCCCTCCCCCCCCCCAACAAAATGTAAAAGCCGTCAACAAAAAACGGTATTTATTAGTTTCCCCAAGTCTCTGTAAAATGTTGAATATTAAAAAGTACTACGATGAGTACTTCGGTGGTTAGGGTTCCATTACTATTTGCTACGCTTGTATTACTGAGTTCGAATCCATTTGGAATTTTAACTGGTAGTAATAAATAAAAAATATTGTAAACCGTTTCAACCCCTTGTCCACACAGCAAACTTTAGAGATATTATATACGACAAGAATTGCTTTACTTTTTATCCAAAATTGAAAGAAAAAGTTGTTCTTATACTTTTTGTAAACGAAACCCTAATAATGCGCAGAGGATTCTTTACTTGTTTTCCATAAATATTTCACATTCTTTTCATCTCATGAATACTTAAATACATATAATCATACATTGGAAAGTGCACGTTTTTCTGGGCCAAGTCTAACCACTTTCCTTGGTGCCTCTTTGCGACCTCTGTTGGTGAGGTGTAATAATATACCTTCTTATTGTTTTATATATTCTTATTGTTATCTAGAGTAAAATTACTTTTTGTCATATTTGTAGAGGATGTGTTACAAAACATGATCTGCATATTCAGAACTGTAGATTTAAAAATAAAGAAGCATTTTCATTTAATTAATGTCTCATTTCTGTACTAGAATTAGTGTGACAACATTCGGCAATCATCGCCCGGGAAATAATTCAAATCTATTCGTTGTAAATTTTAATTTCAAATGGTCGGTTTTATTCCAGTGGGAAGAGATTTTTTAACCGAAAAAATAATATTAACTTAAAGTTTGGCTGGTCTCCGAGTGGATAAACTGGTATCAACCGTTTGAATTATTGATCACCTCCGTTCCCGCCGGTTCAAGCTGTTTGTCTTTCTTCAGCGAGGTTTCGACCGTGTGAAGTATTATATCATAAGAAGTATATTTCTAAGCGAAACCAAAATTTTAGCGCGTAAATTTTGGGGTTGGTCGGGTGTTTAAATTTTATACTCGAAACTTGCAATATGTGCGCAAAGAAAGAATTAGTCGATATGGGATTTCATGTTATTGACTAGAAACTATTAATAATATCAAAGATTTAAAATTTAAAGAAAAACGTAAAATTGTATGCCCTAAACCACACCAAATAAATTTACGAATAAAAACGCCCTCAGATACTAAAGTCTCACAATCACCCATGCTATAGCTTTTAGGGATATAACTCCTTCTACGAAATACGAACCATGGATTAAAGAGTTTCTCTAAAATTTCTTATAATGTACGAGTAGTTTCCGCTCGTTTTGTCCCCCCTGAAGCGTTGAGGCATTATTATCTAAACTTTTCTAAAATGAATAGATTTATTGCCAATTTTGTAACATAACTTTATTTTCCCTAACATTTTATTTTATTTTTATTACAAATTGCATTAAAATTTATAAGAAACGGTTATGTTTTTTACGGAAGGATAATTTAGTTAAGGGATTTTGAATAATAAGAACATAAAAGGTTTTAATTACGTAATTTTGTTTATTGGGCACAATAATTTTTTAACACGATCAATATCCTGTGTAATGTCCTCTGTTAGCTAAAACCTCTGTGTACATGGTAGGCATACTGCTAATAAATTTGGCATTAATTTCAAAGGAATTTCACTCTTTGACACTTGAATTTGACAATTGACACCGTTTTACCACAAAGAATTTTATTTCTAATTTGTAGTACATTCAAGTGCGCAACAAGTAGCAATGAGCCAGGTAATGTATACAAAATTAAAAACAAGAGTGAAGAAAATGTATTACTCCAATTATAGTAAAATATGGTCTGTTGAAATGATATCATTATCACTTTCACTACCATCACAACCACTTCCTAGGGGATCTCACGGTCATTGTCTTTTAGTCGGCAAATAGGGTTTGGGGGGATAGCCGGGATGCGAGGTTTCTGATGTGCTGATTTACGGTAGATGGTAAGGTTTTGTGGAAACGGGAACGGATTTCATCTTGGACGAAATGGATATATAAGTCTGTATATATAGTTAGGTTTGTTTGGGGGGGGGAGGGGTCTTTCTAAATAATTGAAAGGACAAATCTCCTTACCCAGTACGATAGATGCCAGCCGGTCTAATCTCGCATGCCTCCCACTTCTGTAATCGGTTGAGAGGATGAGGATGCTCGAAGCAGAAGCGGAGAAAATAAAATAGTGAAATAAAATTAAAATTAAAAAATAGGCATGCTTTAGCTGTCTTATTTGGCCTGGAAGAAGCATACGACACGACCTGGCGATTTGTTATTCTTAAGAAACTCCATGATTGGGGTTTAAGAGGGAACATAGTTAAATTTTTAAAAAGCTTCCTCGAAATGAGGAGATTCCGGGTGAGATTAGGTACCGCCTTATCTAGTAGGTTCATTCAAGAAAACGGGATTCCTCAGGGTTCGGTTCTGAGTGTCACCTTATTGGCCATTGCGGTAAACGGTCTGGCTGATAATATAGACGATCGTGTGGTCAGACGATGATCTTTGCTTTTACCTGTCTGGAAAAAATCTCCAAAACGTAGGAAGGACTTTACAAAACGCCATTGACACATTATCACGAAAAGCAGACGATGTAGGTTTCAAATTTTCTTTGTCTAAAACGGTATTTGTACACTTTTGTAGACTGAGGAAACATCATGAAACACCTCGGCTTTTCCTTTCTGGCGTTGACATAAAGGAAGTCGATGTTGTTAAATATTTGGGAGTTTCTTTCGACAAAACCCTTCGATGGAAACCCCAAATAGCTCAATTGTCTAATTCAGGAAGGAAAATACTAGGCCTGATGAGATTCCTTGCTAATTACAATTGGGGAGAGAATAGAGACATTCTTTTAAGAATATTCAGCATTAGCAACTTAAGAGCAAAGCTTCGATATGGAGTAGCAGGTTACTCTTCAGCGCGAATATCAACTTTAAAAGCTCTAGATAGAATTTATTACCAAGGTATTAGGATTGCAACAGGGGCGTTTAGAACAAGCCCCTTCTATAGTCTCTGCAATGATGCCGGTGTCCTTCCTCCGGAACTTTTCAGGGGAACAGATCTATTTCTTCTCCGTCCAGATGATATAGTCGCTTATGTTAAAAACATTATCAAACGAAAGTGGGCGGAAAGATGGAATGCCTGTAGAGATAGTATGAAAGAAATTAAGCCATAAATGGCCAACTGAAGAACTTGAGAGAAAAAAACTTGTAATTTTCTCTAGATTGCGAATAGGTCATATCAGGTTAATTCATAATAGACTTTTAATAGGCAACAACCTTCCAACTTGTCCTCGATGTACGCGAAGTGGAGAAGGCATCATTTTGACAGTAAAACATATTTTGGTCGATTGCCCCACTTTACGACCCTTAAGGCAAAGGCTCAACCTTTCGAGAGATTTACAGGAGTTACTGGGTCCCCAGTGTTTCTTTCGAAGAACGCTTTTCAGTATTCTCAAATTTATTTATTAATTTACAATGAAATTTAGGCCTTTTCCCAAATTATTTTATCATTGAATGCCTGCTAATGTCTGCATAAGAGTTGTGCATGCATGATTTCTTTTTTCAGAAGTTTTTGAGGCTGCCGGAGCGGAAAAATGAAATGGAAGACAATAAAAATTGCGGGGTAATGCACTACAATGCCCAATATCGCAATTTAAATAAGAAACATAGCTCCTTCAAAAAAAAATAAGGTTATTGTGTTTTGTTTCTTATTATTGTTATGTAGAATTAGTTATCATACTTGAATGGAAAAATAAAAGGATAAAGATGAGCCTATAATCACGCTGAGGCTGTTGCTAGTCTGACTCCATTATTATTAGCCTACAAGCCTATGGGGAAATTTTAAATTATGGAAAAAACTCACAATTTTAATTTTTAAAAAAGAAACAGAAATAAATTTTATAATTTTATTAAATTTATTGTAACTTGGCTTTCCGAATTAAGAATTAAGAAAAGAAATTTGAAGTTCTGAACAACTACTACTGAATTTGAAAAAGAAAATCAAAGCTTGGATGGCAATAGGATAAATTAGGATACGAGTGAATGTTTGGAGTCAGAGCTTTATAGCACTCAGAAGAGATATAGCTAACCTAAAATAGAATGTTTGGATGTTAGGGCGTGAAATGACCTTAGCCGTTAAAACGCCCTTAAAAATTAATAATAATAATAAATAGGTGTTAATGAAATTAATATTGAAAATGACAAACAATTTATTAATCCTTTTGGAAATTATCTGAGGCAATGTAATATTATCGTTTGACGTGAGAGTACAAAATAATTGAAATAAAACTAACATGCAAATTCTTCAACTTCCGCGGAATAAAACACAAACTAAAATAACAAATTTGATATAATCAAACAAAATAATAAGTAAATTATAATAAATTAAAATCTAACTTGTGAATCAAAATATTGTAATCGGTTGATTAACAAAAGTCCGGATAAAATTAGATTAAATTTGACTTTAGTCCATTTTATCGAATATGGCCAGAAATTAACAAAAACAAGTGTTAACTCTTAAAATTTTGTAGCAATGCTAAACAAAATAATCTAAAATAAGGGGGTGAATAACATGAAATTAATAATTGTTTCTTAAATTATCCCCTGGGGACATTGGATGTGAAAGTAAAAAATGCTTCAGCAAGCTTGCATGCAAAATTGTAACGAAAAAATAAATACAGATTTTGAAGTACGTTGATGGATCGATGGATAAAAGAGATTCGAAGTCCCAGCGGTAAGATTCCAGATGTCCTGTAAACGAAAATCGAACGAAGTTCCTGTTTCTGTTGGTCGCACAGCGAGATTTTTCTTCCAGTGATTCTCGCTGTTTTGGCTCATTCGAGAACAGGCGATACCAATTACTCGGGACGGTGATTTCCCCGAGTATCGACAAAGTTCTCCCCCTTTTTCGAAGACGGACGAACGGAAAAACGATGAAAAAGGGTGAAGCCGAAAATGGAGTCGAAGTGGTGCCTGAGAACCGAATGATCTTGCCGAGCGGATTGTTATTGTTGTTCGAAGGCGGATTATTTCGGTCAACAACTGGTATAATTAAGAGTCTTTATTTCTCTCTACGCCCAACGATAAATTTAAATTCATCAGCAAAAACTTATTTTACATATTTTACAAAAGGTTTAAAATAAATTGAAATGGGAAAAGGGGAATGAAAGTAAACATAAAGAAAGCATTTTCTTGAAAGTTTAATACCTACAAATATTAAGAAAAATGTACGAGCTCAAACAATAGGGTTCGATACGTAAAATGGAGCATCTACGATTTTTCGTAGGTTTAAGGATTTAGAGAATTTTCTATGCGGCGGATGTTTTGGAATGTTTAGCTGAACTCTCCTCCTGCTGTCAGGAAGCCGATGCCGGTTTAATTATGGTGTTCTGTAGCAGCCTTTTATTTTTGAGAGGTAAATTAAAACGTTTGTCAAGAAGTCGTGCAAGAGCTCTATGTCACGTCAACACTTCCTGACTGTTCAGTCCGTGTGACGGATTCCACGTCAGGCGTTTGTCGATCTGTAATCCAAAGTATCGCACGTTATTCGCATTGAGGAAGTGAATATTATTTAAGAAAAAGGAGGAGTGGAGTTCTTTTTAGAGAGAGTGAAGGTATTGCGGGCGGATTAGCCTGTGTTAAATTTTGTCCTTTTCTTTTTACTCCAAGAGTCTAGTAGTGAAGTAGGTTCGAGTGGAAATGGCAAGGTCGGAGTTGCTAGAGAATCGCTCTATCCTCTGCAAATGTGAATGTAAGGAGTCCGTGTTGAAATGGAATGTCAGCTGTGATCACCTGGTATAGTGCCAGATCGCTACCCTGAAGAATACCTGTATGGTCAGTGAGCTAACTGAGCAGTATGAGATGGTATGCGGATGGAAGGATGCCTTCGGGCATGAACAGCAACAGCGATGCCAACCTCGATCAAAAGCTTGGCTTACGTCTAGAAAGGCCCCAGAACAGTACTGCCTCCTCTCAAGGTAGGAGGAAATAATGTCTACCAAGCGATGATACTGTTGGACAATTGAGTGTAGGTGGCGAAAACCAATTTGACGGTAGGGGATTATATTTTGAGAATTTAGAATTGAACGAATTCTTTTCATTAGGACCTTTTCCAAAATTTTACGAAAAATAAGTAGAAGAATTATTGTCCTATATTTATTTTTAGTTATTTAAGATTTTGAGTTAAATATCGTAAACTCGAAGAAGGAACTATCTGTTGTTTTCAGTTGACCTTATTCTTGACTTTTAATATCAAACTATAACTTTCGAGTATGATATTATTTAAATAGAGAAGATGTGAGAAAACCTGACTTTGTAGCATAAAAAGTCGGTCAGTATATTTCGTACATCGAACAAAGATCTATCCTAAATGCCATAAATATTATTACGGATTGTTGTTTCAGTTCTACTATCTAGGTTCAAGGAACTCAAGGAAAGTAATCACGACGATTGCTTACTCCGGGCTCCGTCCTCGCTGAATTTTTCCTTATTTGAAGATTGGTCGAAATTGGTGAGATGCGGTCTGGTGCGATGTAGGTTTCAGAAAAACATTTTCTTTGTTGTGCCAACGTTTCAAACTTCATTGAGAGGCTTTATTATTTACAAACAATCAATGTTTTTAAATCCCAGGCCCTGAAAAATATCTCAATAAAGATCAAAACGTTTGGCACGATAGAGAAAATGTTTTTCTGAAGAATATCACCTACTCAGACACGAATGAACGAGGTATGAGTGCATTGAAAAAAGCAGAATCTAGTACATCGGCAAATAGAAAACATTTGGAGAAAAAGATCTAATATTTCGATTGCTGTCTATCGTGACTTTGGAAGGTAGTGTCCATGCTATAAAAAGAGAGATCGATTTAAAAAATAGTCAAAAAAGCTGAAACGTTTTCATGGGAGAAAGTTAGCTCTTTAGGCACAAGTGGCTGTCTTGAAAGAGAGTGTGAAGATCCCTTTTCTGTCGGATGCCTTGTTTGAGTGGATCAATT
>CM077100.1:36094017-36178629 GCA_039619505.1 Cimex hemipterus | reverse complement strand
GCGAAAACCAAAGTGCCAAAGAATGGCTCATGGCGACGGTACCTACCATCCATCCATGGGAAGGGGCAAACCTTAGGGTGGGCCCCTATAGAGAAATAATTAAAACCACTAGGGTGGCCATGTGGGTACCAGACCCTGACCTTCTGGGCACAACAGACGCTACCACCATTCTCGGGCTGATGGGGTCCCAAAACCCAGGCATAAATACCGGGAAATGGAGAATCATCAGCCAGAGAATAGAAGACAAAAGTAAAAGTCTAATTCTGGTGGTTGACATAGATGATGCATCCTTTAGGGCTCTGAACGAAGCCAACTTAAAACTATATCTTGGCTTCGCGATGATAAACCTGAGGGTCATCAAAAAAGCTGCCAATACTGATGCTGAGGGTGCTCCGAGCGAACCTCCAGCACAGTAAGGCAGCAACACTTACGCTTTGTCATGTGGTTAAGGAGAAAAACATCGACATAGCCCTCATCCAAGAACCCTGGCTAGTAAAAGGTAGAGTAGCCGGGCTGGGAGATAAGGGGAAAAGAGTCATATATGACCACACGCAACAAAACGTAAGAACATGCATTATAATAAAAAATGAACTACAATGCCTAATCACTTATGAGTTCTGTTCCAGGAATCAATCAAACAGCGATCAGGCTAACCTACATGAAGGAAGGAGTTAAGATGGACATGATGATGGCCTCAACTTACATGCCTTATGACTCACTGGAACCCCCACCACCAGCAGAAACTGAGAGTCTGGTACAATACTGCAGGCACAAAAACCTACAGCTAATCATTGGAGCTGATGCAAACTCACACAACGAGGTATGGAACAGCACAAACACTAACAAAAGAGGTGAGAAGCTTTTAGAATTCATAATAACAAATGAACTCAATTTAATAAATAAAGGCTCTGAACCAACTTATGTAACCAACAGACGACAAGAAGTCATTGACATCACTCTTGCCACCCGCTGTGCTTCGAACCGGATAGTGAATTGGGCGGTCTCCGAGGAGATATCCAACTCGGACCACCGACACATATGCATGGAAATCACACAAGTCGATAAGACATGCAAAGTGGGTCGGAATCCCCGAAACACGGACTGGGGGAAGTACAGTGGGTTGCTGGAGGGATGTGCACTGGCTACAATAGCTAACATTAGAAGCACTGTAGATATTGAGCTAACTTCCGCACACTTGCAAGAAGCCATAATAAACTCATATCACGAAGCCTGCCCGCAAACCACCTACAACGAAGGAAAGAAAGTTTGCTGGTGGAACGACAATCTGGCGGCACTAAGAAAGAAAAACTCGCAAACTCTGGAACAAAGCGAAAAAAACAGGGAATACTGAAGAATACAGTAAAACCCTAACGGAATACAATAGGGAAATAAAAAAGGCGAAACAGGAATCGTGGAGGACATATTGCAAGAAGATTGAAAACATCAAGGAAGCAAGTAGACTCCACAAGATCCTCGCCAAAGACCCTATAAACCCCATCGGAACAATAAAAAAACCAGATGGGAAATATACTCAAACCGGAAAGGAAACATTAGAGACGCTAATACACACACACTTTCCGGAATCTAAAATCATTACAAACCTGGAAACACAGGAGACCGCTGAACCCGCCAAAAGCCACAAAGCCAAAAGGGAAGATTGGCAAATAGACAAAACAGTGATCACCTATGACAAGATTGAATGGGCCATAGAAAACTTCAGCCCATTCAAATCTCCAGGAACAGACGGGATATACCCAGTACTATTACAAAAGGGTAAAACCACACTAATCCCCCTACTTGTAAAAATATACAGAAGCTGCCTAGCAATGGGATACATCCCAAGTGCATGGAGAACTGTAAATGTAGTTTTTATTCCTAAAGCTGCCAGGAAGAACTACACAGACGCAAAATCGTACAGACCGATTAGTCTAACATTCTTTCTCCTCAAAACACTTGAAAGGCTTGTTGAAAGACATATCAGGGACAGCTCCATAAAGGAAAAACCCCTCCATAAAAATCAACATGCCTACCAGAAAGGAAAGTCATGTGAATCAGCACTACACCAATTAGCAACACAAATAGAGGATTCACTGAACAACCAGGAAATAGCACTAGGAACATTCCTGGACATTGAAGGAGCATTCGATAATACTCCACACGAAGCAATGGTCACATCACTCAAACAGCGCGGAACAGACGAGACGAGCTGTAGATGGATAGAATCAATGCTAACGAGCAGGAAAGTGCAGGTCTCCATGTTCCACGAAGAAGTTAAAGCAGTGGTGGCGAGGGGGTGCCCGCAAGGAGGAATACTCTCGCCTCTGCTGTGGAACATAGTAGTGGACGACCTCAAATGCAAACTAAATGAAAGCGGAATCTATGCCCAAGACTATGCAGACGACATCGTCACACTAGTCAGGGGAAAATTCGACTCAACATTAAAAGAGCTCACCCAAAGAGCACTAAACTTGGTGGAACAATGGTGTTCAAAACGGGGACTTAGAGCGAACCCCTCAAAAACCACCCTAATCGCCTTCACCAAGAAAAGGAAAATAGATATAAAATGACTACGTTTCTATAACGAAATGTTACCCTTAAAAAATGAGGTGAAATACCTAGAAATAATCTTTGATAAGAAACTAACCTGGAACCCTCACCTGCAACATACAATAGCAACAACCAAAATATCGCTAATAACCACAAGAAGAGCCTTAGGCAAATCCTGGGGACTGAAACCGAAAATGGCCTACTGGCTATATACGGCTGTAATAAGACCCAGAATAACCTATGGATCAACAAAAAGTAGCTACCCGTACACTAGGCAGCTTACAAAGACTAGCAAACCTATGTATCACAGGGGCAATGAAAACAACCCCTACAAATGCATTAGATACCCTGCTAAACCTACCTCCACTAGAAATATTCATACAGGGGAGGCTAGGAAAAGCTCATTCAGGCTCCAAAAACAATTAACTTGGAAAGGAACCAAACAATTCGGGCACACAACCATAATAAACAAAATCAGATACCCATTATTAGAGATGGGGACTGACTATATGGTCCCGGAAACAATCTTCACGACCTCCTACAAAATTTCAACAGACTACAAAGGAGAGGAAGAACACAGGAGAACATCGGATACAATGATATGGTATACGGATGGCTCCAAAACAACTGAAGGAACCGGATTAGGTGTTTTCTGCACAAGCCCAAAATATGAGCAATGAAACTCATTAGGGAAGTGCACCTCGGTCTTTCAAGCAGAAATACATGCTATCAATGCTTGTGCTCTGGAAAATCTTAAAAGAGGTTACACTGACAAAAAAATCCTCATAAGATCAAAGCAGCTATCAAAGCATTAACATGTACAAGAATCACATCAAAATTAGTCAGTGAATGCATCCAAAATCTCCAAAACCTGGAAAAACACAACAAGGTAACGGTATCCTGGGTGCCAGGGCAAAGGGGAATTTTGGGTAATGAAGAAGCAGGCAGACTGGCCAGAGGAGGATCCGCAATACCATCCTTAGGTCCCAAGCCGATATCGTTTTCGATTGGGATATCGAAAACAAACGTAGAATCCTCCATCGCAGAATGGATCCAAATAAAACAAAGAGAAAAATGGATAAACTCTAGCAGTGCTAGACACAGTAAACTCATGATAAAACAACCCTCATCAAAACTGGCAAAAACACTTCTACAGCTGGAGAGGGCAAATCTCAGAGGAGTGGTAGGACTACTAACCGGCCACTGGCATCTGAGAAAACGTCTACAAAACATGGGCAGATATAATAGTGATCCAATTTGCAGACTATGTAATGAGGAGGAGGAAACAGCCACTCAGATCATCTTCGAATGCGGAGCAACGGCTCAATGGAGATTCAATCTGACGCACAAAACTGACTCAGAGAACCACATTGAAGCAATAACAGGCAATGACTTGATACTTCTGAGAAAAAGGATCGAGTCTATTGACTAAAAGGAACTAGGAAGGTACAATAAGCCAGAAGGCTGCAGTGCCTGGGGCACACAAACCCCACCTCCTAGTACCTTTGCCACCTAACCTAACCTGACCTACTAGAACCATCACTACCGAAACCCTTGGGTACTTTCAGCAACGCAGTTCAACAAAAACCGTCCTTAGAATGTACAATTGAACTCACATAAAAACTAGAGTCGCCAACTTAACAGCGTAGATATCATTCATGACATAAAAGCTTGCTGCAGCCTCCCAATCACTGAAAAACCCACTCCCTCAACCTAAACAAAAAATTAGAGCAGAATCAAACCAAAACACGTCCCACACATACGCAAAACGAAGACACTAACCGCTATCCTAGTAACGATACTAATAAATTATCAATAGTAGAGCTACTACTCCTATTCAGAAACCAATCCCCAATCCCACTGGGAGCGACCCCAACTCCGATCGAATTGATAGGGAAATTACCTTTTGCAATAGTGAAGTGGAACATGAATTGGTTCCGGACTCGTCAAGAAGATTTGAAGAACTTAGAGATTTAAAACTTAAAATATTGTGCCTTCAGGAAACACATTTTAACGGCATAAACACCTTCACATAACAATAAAACATAACAAAAATTACTTTTAAAATTTTCAGATATTTAGAAAAGACGTATCCAATTCTATAGCATGAGACCTGTAGGAATATTTGTGGACTCGTCCCTGAATTCTGCAACAATTCAACTAAATACAAATTTGGAGTTTGTTGCTCTTTCACTTCAGACCCCCTTTCAATGCACAATCTTTTCAATAATATTTACTCTCTAATCGACATATAGTCATACAAGATATTGAAGACCAATTTTCGCAATTACTACAGACTTCACTAATTGTTGGAGACTTTAATGCCCATAGTACAGCATGTGTATCGTCATTCTCAAGTTCACGTGGAAATTATATCTGAACGAATCAGAAATGAAAACAACCTGATTTTGCCAACGATTCGATCTGGACGCATTTGCGGAGCAACCGGCACCTTTCCAAATTTACACTTGTAGTAGCACTCACTTTTTCGATTTTTTTAAACTGGTCTGTGCCCAAAAATTACAAATGATGTGATCATACTCCCATCATTAATCGAAAAACAACGTTGACAACCTTCCTTGAGGGAAAACCTAGATGGGCGATGAAAAATGTCAATTGGAACCTATTCAAGAATAAACTTAGTTGACCCTCCTGCTGATGTTGAATTAGCAGCTGAAAATCTCACCAATACTCGATAAAAGCCCCCGCCCATATGTACCTCGGTGGAATGAAGACTGCACCACAGCACTAATAATTAGAAGATCTAAGGCAGTTTAAAAGATCACCAACGGAAGAAAATTAAATTAATTATAAACGACAAAATGCAAAAGCAAAGTGGATGTCCAAAGAACTTCAGGGGCGAAGTTTAATGAGAACTTATTCAGGCACCGCTTACCGAAGTCTGGTCAATGAAGGAGTTATGAAGTTAGTTATGTAGGAATACACTATATCAAATGTCTCTGGGTCTTCTCAAGGTCTCGATGATATCCACGACACCAGGGCTTCTCAAACTTTTGAACCAGCGGACCCCTCTCATTTAAGTATTTAAAATTAGGTATATTTAGTATAGAAGCCCATTTCAAAAGTAGTAATTTAAAGTAATAATGAATGATTGACGAATTGATTGGAAGAGTGTGGTTGTTTTAGCATACCAAATTTGTTGGGTTTAACTTTTGATAGCTGGAGACGTATGTAGGGTTCAGCATCTAGACAGCTTCGATTAGTTTTGGTGGCTGTATCGATGATTTGCATAGATAGGTTGTGGCAAATGGAAGAACGAACTTGATTGACCTCCCATGGTCTTGCAGCATTGTATCTTGAGCTGTTGGAAAGTAATGCTGGAGGGAAATCTCCAAACTTCGAAGGTGTTCACATATTTCACCAATCTACGTGCCGTTCCCAAGCTTAAATTCGTTTTCTTTTAAAAAATCATTTAACGCATGAAAACACTCCACCTCATCCTTCTCAAGAGATTCGAACCAAAACTGGATTTTTCTTTTGAAGGTGTCGAAAGATACGATACTCTTCCCTTACAAAGAATATCATTCATTTTAATGGAATTATCTTAAAAATACGACAGTATAAATTGCAATTGCCAGCTTTTTCCCGTAATGAAGTACCCTAGAATTAACAATGACTAGGAAACCTACCGACCGACCAATCTCGTCCCGTCCGTCTCACTTACCTCACCTATTTTGCTTACGTGTACCAAACTAAACATAGAATAAATACAAAAAAATAAAAGTCTTTCATTTTCAGTACTCAATGTTCTTAGTTATTTTAATTTTATTTATTCATTCTACGTTTATTTCTGTAATTATTAATTTTCTTTAAGTTCGCAGCAGACCCCCTAGATCTTAGCATTCTTTTCCTTCCTCTTGGAGGGAGGCAGAGGTTATGCCGATCTTAAAAAAACGAAATGTCTAGTCAAAGTTATCGCCCAGTTTCCTCAGCAGTTGCCTGAGCAAAATGATTGAGAGAATTGTAAACAGGCGGTTGGTATGGTTCATAGAGAAAGGAAACCTTATCGTAAAACAGCTATCTGGATGTAGAAAGGGACGTTCTGTCTGGACCAGGGTGCGATTTTAAAAAGCGAAGTTCAGGAGGCTTTCAGGGCAAGAAAATGCGCCGTTTACTTTCCTCGGCCTTGAAAATACAGTATATGAATGGGGTTTCAGAGGTAGAATATAAATTTCATCACCAGTTGCAAGGATATACGATCTTTTAGAAGTCGAATTCGCAATCATTATTCCAGATCATTCCCACTCTTACATGAAAACCCCCAATGCTGTGCTCTTAGCTCCACCTTATTTACAATACCAACTAACGACATTTCCCCTAATAGGGAATATGTGAAGTGGGCACTTACGTGGATGATAAAGCACTCTTTGTAACCCATGAAACAATTAAAGAAAAAGAACATGAGGTCAAAACTCTCTCCATACCATAGAAAAACGGTTTAAAACTACAGGATTTCTAGTTTCCCCAAAAAAGCCCAACACTATATCTTTACTAGGAAAATAATATACCTAGAACCAAGACTTTTCTATGCAAGCAAGACTGAATAACAAATGCAAGCGAATAAAAGGCGATGATCACCTAGTAGCAGATGGACTCATAATAATAATACTAAAAATCTCCATCCTGGAATCTTTTATCAACTCATTACTGCATCTTGTTTCAATTATTATATTAGCCGAACATAAAATTGTTCATATCCGCTTTATAATTTAACCCTTTCTTGTCCAATCTTGCTTCAGAACAACGCCAACTTTAGCAATTTTGTTTAAGGTTAGCGAGATCCCTCGAGGCTAGGGCGTAGTTTTGTCCTGTTCTGTTTTTCCCTGTTTATTGGCAGCACTGATTTATTTGGCGGCAATCTAAACTCTCTATCACTAACCTTACGAGATTTGAGCTAATCTTTTAAATACATCTTGCTCTAAGCCAATATTAGGCCGAAAAGGGTTTAGGCTTAGAGCGAGGTAAAGGTAAAATCGTATGGAATTATAAGGAATCCCTGGCAGAAAACAGTGACACCAATGGCCTGACGTGCCATGGGTGGGCATTCCCGACATACAGGCAATGAGAAAGTGGAAATATTTGACAAAAAAGGAGCCTGTATGAATTGTGGCGCACAACCTTGCTAGGAAAAAGAATGCATACAAAAATGAAGCCCAAACCTGGTAGAATCAATACCCCCAATGCATGAGGCACGCGCAGAGATTCGTAGAAGGGCCATCCGAAGACTTACAAAGGTATTACTGAAAGGTAACGGAAACGGAAATAGGATTCTGGTTGGATACATAAACTGGATAAGAGTACTAACAGAAGAACACTGTACAGATACAGATGGAAGAGGAAACTTCAGTACACGTTCTGTACTTTTGTGAGGTCTATATAGGTGTAGATTCTTCCAACTAGGAGAGGAAAGGCCATTCTACACTAACAAGCGGCTAGCAAGGCTATGGAGGATGACAACTGACAACTGGGACAACTAAGGACCGCAAGCTGAAGCTGGCCAGTTGCACAAATAGATGAGCATCAAAGAGCTACTTAGGTCGAGGTGCAAAAGGGCTCATGGCCATCTCTTGTATTCCTATCCCTGTTTGTTTTTTCATGGCATGGCCAGACATACAAGCGTTTTTAGTTTTAAGCTAAACAATTAGAACGTAGGATGTAAAGTTGCCAAGTTGGACTTCGTCCGGGCTCATTAGAAAATCCGGTCCGAAAAACATTAGACTTAAGAGGCTTTGGAGATAACAACCGAAAAATATTGTTCATGAATAATATTTTTTCTCTTTTTTCTTGCGATAAATTTAATCTTCATATTAAATCGGTCTGAGTCCGAAAAAAGATTAAAAAAGCCTTTGATTCTTTACAAAGAAAACACTCTTTCACTAATAATTGACTTGTTAACTTGGTCAGTTGCCGATAAAAAAGTGGACCTTATCGAATTCTTGTTGTACAATGGCTAGAAAGGTTAATCAATGATAGTTATCTAAAATGTAAAACAATAAGGAAATTATTATTTCCGCTGGAATGTGGAATCATCACTAAGAAATGCTTTCATTGTACAATAAAAGATATTTTCTTTTTATTGCAGAAATAAGTTGTTACAGCTGTAGGCTATCACTAATTAGCAACAATATAAAAGATATATACATATGTTTTGATCGTTAGAGATTTTTTTTTACCATTTTCCTCTTTGTCAAAATGAATTGTCTTCAGCCTTCCTCTCTTTCCAAAAGCCATTTCTGCTTCTGTGCTAGGTTTTTCGTCCAGAAAATACACTTGATTCGATATAAGCTCGGCCATTGCCATGTCTCCAGGTCGGACTCGTATCTGGACAGATTTTGACAGTAGAAAAAATCAGCTGTAGAAGTAATGAACCATTCACAAACAAGTAATCCGCCACCCTTAGCAAATGAACCCAAATTTATGTACATAAAATGGCCTGAATTAGAAAATATATATGTATATAATCCACGCTGCAAATCAACTATAGGCAAATACACATACAGGCAAAACATTCAACCCAATTGATGGTTTTTTCGATTCTCGATTAAAGATCAATTTGTTTCGTCGTTTTTACCAAAAAACATATGTTTATGCTATGTTTTAAACTGGGAATATCAATTAGAGGTAAATACACTGAATTCTTAATCCAACGAGGATAAATGATTTTTCAATGTTTACTTTTTACAGAATTTAAAATGTTTTTCAGTCTCATTTGAATTCTGAAGCAATAAATCGTTTAGTTTTTATCTTTGTTTTCTTAATTTCAATTTTTAAACTTAAAAATACCACTCAGTGCTGAGGATGTTGCGCGTGATGATGGCTGTTCCACGAGGTTTGCAGCTATTGCCATCGGGGTTCCGTACGAAACACTGCGAGACCCCGCTAGACGTTTTTCTGAGCAACTGGGTCCTACCATCGAAGGCCCGGTTCTGGACGCCCTAGGGTAACAGAACCACACGATGACCGTTCTTTTTAATGGTGAGAATTACTGTCGTTCAAGCGATTCATCAACACCAGGAAGTTCGAGGTGTCCAAATTTCTGAACGTATCTCTCGAAGAAGATTAAGAAATAAATATGGGGGACTAGAATTGGCTAGAACACACGACGTTGCACGGCTTGCATTTGCTAGAGACCACAGCCATTGGTCTTTGGACAAATGGTCTGCTGTATGTTTTTCAGATTAGTGTAGATTTTCTATAACACCTCAAGGTGGGCGTGAAAGAGTGTGGAGAAGTCGAAATGAAAGGTATGAAGCCTGTAATTTTTCCCAGAGCCAACTTTTCGATGGTGTGGTCGGGAATCTCAATGGAGAGTCGCACAGAGTTATTTCTTGAAGGTCTTTGACACCACTCGCTATGTGGATGACATTTTGGAACATCATCTGTTGTCTATTCTCGATGATATCAACAATCCTATTCTAATGAACTATAATGTCCGTCCACATACCGCTCACATAGTGCAACAGCATAATATCAGGGTCTTAGCATGGCCAGCGCGTTCTCCAGACTTGAACCCGTCGAACATTTATGGGATAACGTCAAAAGACGAGCACGTTCATTCTTCCTCATACACTACACGATCTCTGGAGGACTCTTCGTGAAGAATAGGCTAACCTCCGCAAAGAGACATTTCCAGCCTCGTAGAAAGTATGCCGAGGCGCCTCCGAGATGTAATTAAGGCAAGAGGTGGAAATACGCGATATTGAAATGTTAATAACAAATCTGAAACAAAATTATAACAAATTTTATCTTTTTTTATTTTTCATTTTCCTTAGCAATTTATATTATTTTTTTTAAACAAAGACTCAATTATTAAACGTTAAAAACCGTGAAACTTTGAATAATATATAAAAATATATACAAAACAAGTTATATTACAAGTGGGTGGAATTTTTGCCCGTCAGTGCGTGGTCAATATTCAAACTGAATGTGAGTTAAAGGTGCCATGTAAATTCGAAATTATTGTACCTTTAATACTCTTAGAATTATTTAAAAACAAAATATAAAATAATACAACAGTAAATGTAAATAAAATTTACAATAAATGAAATGTGAACCACTAAAATGAACCAACTCAGAAGGGAATCATTAGTCGTATCACATATTTAAGTTTAAAATAGTAAAAACTGAATACCTAAAGATAAAAATAAACAAGCATTTGAGAATGGTAATTAATTTATTTAAAAAAAATTAACTTCTTATTCCAGAGAGATTACAATTACAGTCGAACTTCCCATACGCGAACGCCATTCAAGAATGGGATTTATGAATTTTGATTCTTTTTACACTTGAAGGGAATGCAAATAAAAAAAAATTGTTAGGTCCACCAATTGAAAACAAAAAATGAATTGAAATCGATCGAATATAGTTGTTCATGGACACGAATGTCCTGTATATCGTGGGCCAGTTAGTCTCTTCCTGGACTGGAAAGCCTATAATTGATCTGAAAACTGACGAACTAAACTAGGATTTGTCAAACTAAATTGGCTAACTGAACTGCGAACTGACTGATCTGGGCTGTCTAGCAGAATTGCTAAAATGTTTACCTGATCTAAGAACTGAACTGGGACCTGTATAATTGATCTGAGAACCCTAACCATCCCTAACCATCTGTAAACGTCGTGTCCATTTATTATGATGTTCCTTTATTAAAAGTACTTTTGTTAGAAGTAGTATATGGTAAAATGTTTCATTCCGTTTTTTTTTTTGAGATGTGTGGTGTTACCAATTTCCAGTGATAAGCAGTACGGTCTGCAATATTTCTCTAGCCGTCAGATTCGTTGCAAAGTTCGCAAAGTAATCTGATGCGAGAAAATTGTCGTATTTTTAATAGTTCTATGCACCACTTCGATTCTGATTGTCTTTTCCTCCGAAATTTTATGAGAGCAGTTACTGGCCTGAATTAAAGACGGTATTAAAGTCAGTACTAATCAACTGTGCGGATTTCGGGCTAATTTTACTTGCATCTGTCAAGTGGTTAAGTGTTACAACTGCGAAAAAATGCATACATTAGATTTTAACTGAAAGTCTTAGTTCAAAACGTCAGAATTCCTGCAACACATGAGCATTCCTTCGTTACACGCGGTTTAATTTATATACACTAAACTTCTCTTGCAAATGGAGATATTTTTATCAAATTGTGTATAATCGGGTAAGGAAATATTTTGAAATTCGCCCGGTGGGCTTGGTTCCACTAGCAGCCAAACAACCACCTGGATCCCCCCCACCCTGGACTTCACGCGAAACCGATGATCATGAACCCCTTCAAACTAGGAAGATTTTTTATAAAATCATGCACCATCAAAATTGATGGGATAAAAATATTCCTTATGCTCAAATAGCTGATATCACCCCGTGAGAAGTAACGGGCATATCAGCGATTGTTGTAAGAAAAACTGTAAGCTCAGCAACATTTGAGAAGGGATTAGTACAATGGCTTATCTTCAAAGGAAATAAAGAAAATTGTTTTATAAAGGTTTTTTTCTATCAGGAGGGCAAACACACAGGCGCACACTATCTCAATTAAAAAACTTAATTTTTTTTATTACAACATCCTTGAAACTCCTACCGAGGGGTAGTTTTTGACGACAAATCCACCTAAAGCCTTATTATCACTTTTTAAGAACATAGTCATTCCCATACTCAAATAAATACTAAAATGTTTTTATTTATCATTTTGCAAAAGGCATTTTTCAAAAATGAACCCCTTCAAACTAGGAGGAGTTTTTATAAAATCATGCACGATCAAAATTGATGGAATAAAAATCAAACGACCCATTGGGAAAATTATTATATTGAATTTTATCTGTCGCTAACTTTGCGAAGTAGTCACTTTTTACCTGGATATACCCGTCGCTAATTCGTCAATTTAACGCTACCGGCTTTCGTTTTTCCTCCCACAAGACGTTCGATAACAGCAGCCGACCGAAACAAAACGAAACAATTTCTCACCAATCGATTCGTTCGGATGTTATAAATATTCGGCCAATTTCCGAAACAGTTCAAGAAAAAAACTTTTTTTGGCACAATACAAATTTAAAAAAAAAAATAACAAGACTCCAAACTTAAATTAATAACAGCCAATTAATTATACACAGCATAATTATAAGTGTATAATTAATTGAGTATATGTAATTAAGAATATCCTTGCGGAAATACCAGAAGGTCTTCAAATAAACATTGATAAACTAGAATCGTGCTGCGAACTTCGGAGAACTTGGAGAAATAAAAAATTTTGATATTTCGCAATGGAGGTGACTTGAGGATGAAAGCTGGAATTACCAGAACAACGGGTTCACAGTAGTTAACGAGTACAAGTATTTGGGAGTCCCTCTAACCACTAAGTTGTCCTCAAAGTTGAAAAAGCACAAACTGCAAAATATGTATTAAGAACTGTCTGGAGTGGAGCTATCACAACCTCGTCAGTCCCATTATCTTCTAAAATCTGCATTACAAGCCCTTGACTCATTTACGCGATCGATTCTATACATGTAACGCTTCCCAGGTTTGGGGATACACATTTTTCCTAGAGGTGGAAAAGTTTATGTAAACATGATAATAATTCCAATGCTATCCTAGACCCAAATTTTGATTTTTAAGATACTCGTGCACTTAAAACCTTTAATTCCTTAATTATGTCGGGTGGAGAAGTCCTAAGAGAAGAGATTGTGGCAAGAGCCATGCTGCCCCAACATCACCCAGTATTCACGGAACTAAATCCGAAGGTGAAGTGTGCAAGCTTGACTGGAAAAAAAAACAAGCAAAATTTAGATCCTCGATCCATCAGATGGCTGGAGAAGTTAAGGGACGAGTTGTTTAACTTGAACTCCAATCCGAACCAAGCTTCTGAACGAGAAGAATGCTGTCTTTTTAACTTGAAAGCAAGGGTTCTATAGCGGTTTGCCCTCTTCTTTCTGAAAATAGAAGATGGTTCTTCTGGTGCAGTATATTTACAAGAAAAGAATTTTTAAGTTTATTGGATGGATCGATCCACTTGGGTGCACTGATGGAATACACAAGGCAGGCTGGATGTACTTTATAGGAAGGATTATGTTGGATGATACCGTTATTTTATACTTTCTTTTATTACAAGGTTTTATTTTTAGTTGTTTTTTATTCTTATGTGTATGTTTATTTCCCTTCTTACTTTTATTCTTGTTTATCCTTAACTAATTCATTATATTAATTTCTATTTAGTTATTTAATTTATTTCAGAAAAATTTATACTTTTGTTAGCCGTTTAACATGTAAAATTAAGGGCAGACAAGCCTGCATGAGAAAAACCCTTCCCCATTTCTACACTTTGGTCAAAAACCAATTAATCAATCGGAATTAAATTTTATTGAAGTATCCCCAAATGTATGCCGAACAGTTCGACTAATAACGTTTCCCTAAATTAAGTAGCTTCAATCCAAGAGGAATTTGAAGTTGCGAAAAAACTATCGATTTTTCCTAACTTGAAACTCTTTATCTTATTAATTATACATCATTTTTATAAATCCTTTAGCCTTAACTGTTGTAAATCTTCTACTTAATGATTGTAAATATTCATTATTAAAGTTAAGTCTGATAAGAATCGGACATAGTGCAAGGGGAGCTGTATAACCGAAATCGAAACTGACTAACTGACCTGGGAACTGTCTACTTGAACTGAGAACTGTCCAACTGAACTGGGAACATTCTAACTAAGCAGAACTGGTTGACTGAACTGAGCATTTCCTGTAACGCTGAATGCGTTCAAGAGTTGAGAGGCTCTCTTTAACAACTAAGTGCCCTTAAAAGTTACGAAAGATTTTAAGACTGATAATCAACCGAACAGACTCTCCTGAAAAAGAAAATCGTATCTAACTTAAAATCAATTGAATAGAAGGGGACAAATAAATAGGGGGAATGAGACAGTCGATCGTACGAAAAAGGATCACAACTCCCTTAAATGATTAAATTATTATATTAAATTATTTATTATTAAATATTAATCTATGGACCTTTATTTTTGGTGGAAAAAAAGACCAGAGTGTAGAAGGCAAATTGTTTGCCCAAGAACCCCAAGAAGAGCTAAGAATAAAACTAAAAACCTGAACGTTCTACCACTGTATATTACAGTTAAAGAATATAAAAAAAATCGATAATACTCCCAAGATCAAAATAGAAATCCTTCCGCCTCTGAAATTGGCTTCGGTAACACCCGAAAAAACTCAAGATGTTACCGTCTTTAGAAAACGTTTCATGTAGCTCGGGAAGGTCTTTGTATGAGTTAATCGTACAGGGACTGACCGCGAGGTAATATTTATTTATTGGGATATCCTCAACTGAAGGATAGAGCTGTATGGTTTAATATAGTGGGCAATTGTCGCAACTTAATAGATAATAAAATAATGGCATATTGGTATCCCACAGACCCTGGGAAATAACACGATCGATCCGTAAAACTCTGCCCTGGTTTGTCAATTAACGACTCCTTAATGGGGAATAGCGTAGATTCCGGCAACAGAAGAGATCTGAGAAGTCTGTACCGAATTTGACCGGAAGGAGTAAATCGCGCTGCACATTCTTTAGTCAAGGTCTGCACGTTTTCGGTCTTCCGTGAACTTTAAACAATGCTAAGAGCTAAGAGGCCAGTCACCAGGGTTTTGATTCATAGCTAACAAGTCGATATTTATTCAAATGTCTTTATGGACAAAAGATTGGATCAGACGTGATCTATCTATTAAAAGATATAGTGCAGTCAACAGCACATGATTCAAATTTAGACAGTTGGGAAAACAATTGTTTGTGAGGTTTGGTGGTCCGCGAGACGAATGTTGACCAAACATGGTCTGCCTGCCCTCTTTCCGGCGTATATGGACTATTCAAATTTCCTAAAATAACCGTACGGATGTTTTATATGAAACTTGTGTTTCACAAAATGAAACTAGTCCTTTCAGATCCCGAACTTTAGCAGTGTTTGATATAATTTGTTGAAAATTGTAAATGAGGTAGTGTTCTGATGAATCTCGCCTTGGTGAACTCCACCCTTTACTAAGCGTAAAAATTCATCTTTTACGTATATCCTGCGTTAAAAAGTACCCTTTGATGTTTAAGGGGAATCAATTTTTATGACGTAAATTGGGCGGTAATTGAAAAATTCGAGCTGTATCAAAAAATCGCTCCTCCTGGAAAGTTAAATATTTCACCTTTCTGTTCACTTTCTCCAAAACGTCAACATAGAAATGATGTTTTATTTTATTTTTTAGGCGAATATTAAGTAAACCATAGAAACAAATAATTGTTTCAAACACCTCCACCGAGATGAACCGTTTCAAATATATGTTTCGTTGACGAAAATTAAAGTAATTAAACCTTTCGTTTTTGTTTTGTAAATTTGTTTTAAAACTGTCCACTAATTAACATCCCAAAATAAACCTATTATTTCATTCAAATGTACAAATACTTTTTTTCTAAATATTTTTTATTTTAAATAAAGGGACACATTTTCTTTTAAACAATTTAAATATCCCAAAGTAATCCCATAAATCCATTAAAAAATGTCTATTTTTTTAATTATTACAGTGAATTTCCTTTTTAGAAATGAGGCCTTTTTTTGTGTTGTTCAAAAGCTTGTTCCAAAATTTTAACCTGAACCAGCATCACAGTTTTATTTCTATAATTTTTGTTTGTTTTTCCAAAAATTTCGGTTGACCAATTTAATGATTAAAGTACTTATGAAACAGTAAATTTTATTGTTTGGAGACGGCACTCCTTTTTTTATCGTTCGTTAAAACATTTATATCACAGCGTATAAATGTATATTGTATATTGTTTTATTTGAATCTCGTGTTTTTTTCCAAAATTTTCAACTGAAGCATGCAAATTTCAAAATCTAGAATGATTAAACAACTTAAACATCCCAAAATAATCCCTTGGGACCATTCAAAAATACAATTTAAAATGTTCAAATGTCCAAGATTTTCAAAACATGCCCAATAACATAATAAACTATCCAAAGCAATTCATTTGTGAGCCACTTTGCCATGCAATTAATCTAGCGTTTAAGGAAGGAACTTCCCTAGGACATAAAAGCTTTGTGGGCACTCCAATGTACAAAAAGGGTCAAAAGATGATATACAAATTCATAGGCCGAATTCGCTAATTCCAATACTGTCTCGAGTTTTTGAAATAGCCTTTCAAATAAATTAATTCATTTTTTAAATACTTTTAACGTTTTATCTGAATCGCAGTATGTTTAAAGGACGGGTTTAGCTTTAATAAATAATAAGTTAAAAATATTTATAACAATTTTGAAAATAATTGTAAAATTAGTATGGCATTGCACGACCTGTCAAAGGCGTTTGATACTCTTGATCACAAGATTCTACTTGGTAAGCTGTATCACTATGCTGTACGGTCATCACCGATTAGACTTTTGTTCAGACTTTAGAATTAATTGATAGAAATCAAATTGTTACTTTAAATAATACTTCGTCTAGTAAAGGTATGGTTAAGTGAGGGGTACTTTAGGGATCCATTTTGGGCCCGATATATTTTATCATTTATTTAAATGACTTATGTATGTTAATAATTTAAATTAGGATATTTCGACCGGCTTATTACGAAACTTTGATATTTATGCTTTAAAGTTGTTGTTTAATGAAATGTATAACTATGTAAATGAAAACTTTTTAGTACTAAATATGACAAAAATCAATTTATTAGCTTTTATATAAATCAATCAGACTGTGATAATGTTAAAATGCTAGGTTTTATCACAGATAGTACATTATGTTATCATGATCGTATTGATAATGTATGTAATAGATTATTATTTATGACTTAATTGCATATTTAGCTTTGTTTCGAGAAATAGTAAATGGTGTTCGAATCTGGTGTGTGGGCTATAAGCCTTAAAATTTCTTAAAAATACAGAAAAAAAAACATTAAGAATAATATTTTGTGTTAACCAAATAGAGAATTGTAAACCACTTTTTGAAGTTAAATCATGTGGTGACGTTACCAACTTTGCATGCGTATTTATTTAAATATAAAATATGTAAAAGAAGATATAAATAATTTTCCGAAAGTCTATAATAAAACGAACTTGAATGTAAGAAATGCAGAAGACTTTGTAAAACGTACGTACAAAAAAAAAAATATCTGACGTCGTGTTCGTAGTAACTTTATAACATGTTTAAATGAAAGTTCTAAAAAATTAGAAAAAAAATATATAGAAAAATAAATTTTAGTTGAGGTAAAGACAATATTGATTCAAACCTCAATACATAACAAACACGAATTTATAAATATAAGCAAAAGCATGTAAAATGAGGTAAACAATGTCGATTGTGATAACAATAAACTATCTATCTATACAAAAACCTCTTAAAAAGAAATTTTTTAAATAATATTTATGGATTAATTTTGTAAGCAGTGCGAAAACCCTCTCAAAAGTGTGGACAATACAAATAAAATACAATTCTCAGATGATTTAACTAATTTTTTTAAAAATTATTTCCATTTTCAAAACCGCGTGGTTGAGGCCGAGATGCTAGGGAAGAGTAAACACGTTTTCAAAAGCCGGCTGGCTGTCTTGTGTAAACAATCCCATTGACTCCGAACCACTAGTTTATTGTCTCTTGTTTGAATTTCTGTCATGATTATTTTAATGCAACACTAAATCCCTCGAAAAGAATATATCCATTGGATTTTAAAAAAAAATGTTAAGTTTAAAATTTGTCTTTTTTTTAATAATTTTTTTTTCTCGGGTTTTTGATTGTCATGTTTAACAACTGGCGGTTTGAAGTTAGCGATCTTTGTGTACTCACATGAAACCGTGCAAAGAACCGTAGCCGCAGAAGTCTGACTAGTACTGAACTACTGATGGCATAAACCCATTTCGTTTCGGTCTGTCCCCACCATCCCCACTCGTCCCTCGGCCTCTTTATAGATCGATATTATTACTGGATCTCTCACCTTTTCCTTTTAAAAAGGGCGATTTCCAGGGGCGGTCGATCGTCCCCGGCTGCAGGCGAGTGTGACGGAACGTCAGTCTCCCTGGGCTGGAAGATGGCGTACGACTGTCAGTGAACCCTGCCGGGTCCGGGTTTGGCAACGGGATTCATTCCACGTGAGACCGGCCGGCCGGCTCCTTTCTGCCGGTCGGTTGTCTACTCAAGAGGAATAACGTTAACCCACTCATTTGCAACATCCTTTTTTCAGCCAAAGTTCCGAGCGTCATGAAAATTGTTTTACATTACATTTCCTTGCCATTCATTCAAGGCCTAACACATAAATTAAACAAATTCCTCTCATCCGATAAATTCAAAATCGCTTTTAAAAATTATAAAAAAATCCAAACATTTTTTTTTTTAATTAAAAATGCCGCACCAATAACAAATAAATCTGACGTAATCTACAAGATCAACTGTTTAAACTGTCCGGCAACTTACATCCGTCTTAAATCCCAATATCTGGACAATAGAGAAAAGCAAAATATCTATGATTGCAAAAAGACCAAGCAAAATCCTACAGCAGTCGTTACCCACCAATTTGAACACCAACACCATTTTGACATCAAAAATATTACATAGAGAACAAAACAAACATAAACGTAATGTTGTAGAAATGGTTTACATCAACATGGATATCAATTACAGAACAGATACATGTAAACTCAGTCGCAGCTACGCCAATATCATTACATATTCAATATAGATAGCATACATTATTACATTAGATTCCACACATCAAATACCTTTCAAATAATCTAATTGTCCAACAGTCTATCTTTCCTTATGTCGGCCATCCTTTCTGTCTCATAACGCTTTTCCACATCTTCTGTGTTGCGTTGAATTTCGTTCGAGTGGTGATCGCTGCTCTTATGGCGCCCGTAGTCGCCGTCTGCTCGTTTATCTTTGCCTTTCTCTCGTCAAAGAGCCAGCGTACACGTGGAACCACGTGGTTTTGACAACTGAGGAGGACATGTTCTACAGTTTCTTCTTCGCCACAGTCGCACAACGGGCTAGGTTTAAGTCTGAAGGAATGGAGCTTTGCGGCAAAGTCTCTATGTCCTGTTAATAGTTGCGACATGTAGTGGTCGATTCGGAGGTGCTTCATCTTTAGCCGGCTTTTAATGTTTGGGAATAGCTGATATTGGGTTGTCCGGAAAATATTGCAGGATTTTGGTATTAAACAAAAAAAAAGAAACTAGTTACTTTAAAGCAATGTTCTTTAATCAAAATAATTTCCCATACTCTCAATACATTTGTCCCAACGTGTTGGTAACTTATTAATTCCGTCTGAGTAGAATTCAGAATTTTTAGAATTGATAAAGTCAATAAATGCATTTTCCAGTTCCGTTTGATTTTTGAATATTATGTGTTGTAAGTAGTGGTCCAGGTGTCTAAAAAAATGGTAGTCAGTAGGCGAGAGGTCCCGAGAGTAGGGTGGGTGAGGCAAAGTTTCATAGCCAAGCTCCAATAATTTTTGTGACGTTACACGTGACACATGTGGTCGAGCGTTGTCATGCAACAAAATGGGCCCTTTCCGATTGACCAAAGAGGGCTTCATTACTGCCAATTTCTGATGCATGGTATTAATTTGGTTACAGTATGATTCAGCATTGATGGTTTCGCCAGGATTTAAGAAGCTGTAGTGTATTAAACCAAATGAAGCCCACCATACCGTAACCATTACCTTTTTTTTCACTTTTCCAATCGCCTTGAGGTGGTCAGCGACGTTTTACTGACTTTGAGTTGCTCTGCAAGTTCTCGAACAGTTGTTTTGGGGTTTTCTTCCACCACTGATCGCAGAACATCATCATTAAGAGAGGAAGGCCTTCCACGACCTTCTTCATCTTCAAGGCTGAAATCTCCCTCCCGAAATTTTTTAAACCACCTTTGCACAGTGCACTCATTAACACAACCCTCGCCCCAGACTTGGTTAATGTTTCTAGCCGTTTGGGCTCCGCTTCGGCCGAGTTTAAACTCGTAAAAGAAAATCGTACGAAATTCTCGCTTTGACATTATAAGGATGACTGAATTATTTCCAAGTAGCGGAATGCTACAGAGGTAAACAAACAATATCATTTGGAAGAGGATTAATAAGTGTTGACATTCATACAAATGAGTAATCCTGTAAACGTAAACAGAATATTTTATATAGAGTTTTTTTAATGAAAACTTAAAATCCTGCATTATTTTCCGGACAACCCAATAAGTGTGACGACCCTTTTGGGAGCCGTCCCATCTCAGCTGCCATTCGCTCACCATCCACTCTTCGGCTTCTTCCGTGCTCGCGGCTGGTATGTAGGGTGGGCGTCCATTCTTTATCTCCCATTTGGCGCAGATGGCTTTTGCTTTTAGGTCGATGGGCGGTCGTCCAGCGATGACTTGTAGGGCCATCATGGATACCGTCCTGTACGCCTGGGTAACGGAAAGCAGGGCTGCACGTTGGGCTTGTTCTAGCACAGCCCAGTCGCTCGCCCGAAGTTCGCGTGTACATGCCGGCGCTGCATACAGTATAACTGACTCGCACAGCGCCGTTAATCTGGCCCAACCATCGTGTTTCCCTTTGTCGGCTCTTTTCACTTCAAAGAAGCTGACGCCTTATACAAAATTGTCTTTTCTATATCGACTTCGTTCCCCATCCCTTCAAAATCAGCAAAATCTCATTGGCACGACATGCAAGAATGGCACAATTGAAAAGGAGACAAACACTTTGAGTGAGTAGAAATACTTTGATTGAATATAAAAAATTTTTTTTTCATCGTATAAATCCACTTTTTTCCATATCCTACATGTAGTTGTTAAATATAAACAATGTTTGTAAATCCGAGGCACTGAAGATGATCTCAATAAAGATCGAAACGTTGGCACGATAAAGAAAATGTTTTTCTGAAACCTACATCACACCAGACCCCATCTCACGATATCTAAATAATTATTTTAATTAATACAGGATGTCCGGGTATTCTTGTTACAAGTTATCGTATATTTTCTTTATCACAACACTCTCCATGATTCTCTTTTAACGCGAGTTGATGTCGTAAAGGATTTTGGTGTCTTTTTGATCAAAAGCTCAATTCTTCAATAAAAAATAGATCTGTGAATCCGGAACACCTATTAATTGAAAAATCCTCCATGTTTTGTCCATTTTTAAAAAGCTTTTGTACAACCCATACTATCATACGCTACACCAGTTCGGAACCCATACTATTTAAATTATCAAAAATTTCTTCTATATTATGAACAAAACAAATTTTTTAAAAACTTTCTTACAAACTCAATCTTCCTCCCAACTCCACTTACCCTTTAATCCGCTCTCAATGTAAACATTTCGAACTGGCATTAAGAAGGGATTACTTTAAAACCTTACCCTACAACCCTACCCTATATAAATTTTCTTACCAATTTATATTTTTTAAATGCTTTCATGCTGTTAAAAGTTTATTACATTGTGTGGTGTTTAGTGACCGTAAGTCGATGATTATTTGGTGATCGTGAGATACTGGTGTGACATACAAAAATATTTTCTTTATCGTCCCAATGTTTCGATCTTTATTGTGATCATCTACACGGTCTGGGATTTATAAACATTGTTTAAATTTTACAAATACATGATGTGGAAAAAAAAAGATTTATTTCAAAGGCTACACAACTTCAGATTTAAAAAAATGAATTTATACAATGCTAAAAGATTTTAGATTAAAAAAATGAATTTATACAATGTTAAAAAAATTAGAAAAAATTAATTTATACAATGCTAAAAGATTTTAAATTTAAAAAAATTAATTTATACAATGTTAAAAAAATTAGAAAAAATTAATTTATACAATGCTAAAAGATTTTAAATTAAAAAAAAATTAATTTATACAATGTTAAAAAAATTAATTTATACAATGCTAAAAGATTTTAAATTAAAAAAAATGAATTTATACAATGTTAAAAAAATGAATTTATACAATGCTAAAAGATTTTAGATTAAAAAAATGAATTTATACAATGCTAAAAGATTTTAGATTAAAAAAATGAATTTATACAATGTTAAAAAAATTAGAAAAAAATGAATTTATACAATGTTAAAAAAATTTAGTTAAAATAATGAACTAGACAATTTTAGATTAAAAAAAAAATTGTACAATGCTAGAAAATTTTAGATTAAAAATCCTGGTCATCAGCTTGTGTTGGAATATCTTCATGAGATGGTTGGACGCTTGTATACGTTTGTTGTCGTAACGTCTTCTTAAAGTCTCCCATGCTTGGGTGTAACATTCATCAGTTGTACTAAGCTACGAAAGCTGCACCCTTCAGCGCCGATTTTAAATAATGAAATCGTTGAATGGGTTCCAGGTCTGTATTCGTACGGATCAGGGCCTTTAAGGTGCCCTTAATGGATGGCCGGTCTGAAATGTTCCCAGTAAAATGGGGGAGGTCGATCAACGGTAACTTTGTGGACGGTGAAGCGAGACGGGCAGATCTGTCCAACGTAGTGCTGCGATCCGGCTCGTCTGGTCGACTGCCAACGTCCAAGGCCAGGGTCTCGTAATAAAGGTTTCGGCTTTTTTTTTTTTATCGCAACATCATTTTCTGTCTTGAGCCCGAGCTTTTTTGCCAATCTCTTGGCTTCGAAAGCCCGAGTCTCCAGCTTGTTGAACGTATTTCCAAATCTGGAAAGGTGTGCCTGGAACAGGGGCCCTCTGCCGAGGGTCTCAAGCCGTGGAATGTCCCAGCTTGCTCGTCTTGGAGATATCCGATGCTAAATCCTGTATCTCGTTCTCCAGCCCTTCTAACCGGTTTTTATTTTTGTCTGTTTCGGACATGGCTTGGGATAGATATAAAGACAAGTCTGGAAAATTACAAAATGTAAACAATTAACCTTTTTTTCCAACTCCAAATCGATAATCTTAATCGTCGCAAAATCCGGCCCGGAGGACCAAGCTTGTAGAGTAGAGTGACCCTTCTTGCTTAAAGGGTAACTCTCAATACTCTATGGGAGCTGGTTCGTCTAAACTCTTATATCAATTGCAGGGGAATAGACAGAGACAAGAATAATCGGAAAATACGCCTTTTATTGCGACAATAAAATTATTTCAAGCTGAATAATGAAAATAAAATGAGAAAAAGAACATAAATTCAAAATAAATGAAAAGTTACAAATTAAAATGTTCTCGCAACCTAAAAACTGACGGAGCTCCATATCAACACAATATAACAAAACTTTTCTTCTTTAAAATATAAATCAAATGGATTTCGAGAGTCAAAATAACAAATTCGGGTTTGTTGACGGACGAAGGCTGTCAGGCGATAGTAACGATACCAGCCTTGGCGTCGGTAGGTTGTCCTGGCAACAGGTCAGCAGATAGGGTAGTGGTGAGTGCCTCGGCGTTTCCAGCGGTGTGGGTCGGAAACAGTCACTTTCCTCTTGGTAGTGCTGCGGAAAGGTTGGCGGAGCAGGTCTCCAGAGAATCACGAATGGTGTCGCGCAGGCGCAGAACGGAGAAAAGGGTCTCTTCTATCCCGCCTGAACGGACATGGCCTTCCGCAAATCTGTCCCAGTGGATTACCAACGGAAATATCGCCCGACTAATCCTCCATCATCAACAAATAAACTAAATGAACCTTTACTTCAGCTAAAAAATAACGTCTCCTTGCTCGGCCTCATTAAAATAAATCAAAATAAATTTTCTGGTGGCGTCAACACAATGTTAAAGAATTTTAGGTTAAAAAAAATTTATACAATGATAGAAAATTTGCGATAAAAAAAATTTATACAATGATAGAAAATTTGCGATAAAAAAAATTTATACAATGATAGAACATTTTAGATTAAAAGACTGAATTATACAATGCTAGAAAATTTTAGAAAAAATGAATAGATAAAATGCTAAAACATTTTAGATAAAAAAATGAATTTATACAACGGTAGAAATTTTCAGATAAAAAAATAGATAGAAAATGTTAGATTAAAAAAATTGATACAATGTTAGATAAGTTTAGATACAAAAATGAATTGATAAAATGGTAAAAAAAAATGAATTTATACAATGCTAAACAATTTTAGATTAAAAAAAAATGAATTTGTGCAGTGATAAAATATTTTAGATTAAAAAAATGAATTTATACAAAACTCGAAAATTTAAAAAAAATGAATTTACAAAATGTTTTTCCCTTTACGTCTGCAAAAACCGACACAAGAAGTTGGGCACTCTACCATACAGCAACGATGAAACTACATCAAAGGTTTGCCAAATCTACGACTCAGAGGCAATCTTCCTTCACTCACTTTCAAAATCCTGAGACGTACGTTAAATAATAAACTGGGTAAAAAACACCTCAAAAAACGAGGGCCCCCCATCGTTTTCTTCAGACGAAGAAGAAATATATGTCTGGTGCATTGTCAATATGGCGAAACACGGTTTCCCAGTCACCGAAATAGATTTGAAAATGCTTATTAAAGATTATCTAGACCGAATAGGACTTAATGTTTCGAAGTTCATCAACAATAAGCAAGGGCGGGACTGGGTACAATGATTTCTACTGCGACACAGAGAGCTGTCAGTAAGTTTTGCCGCGAATATTAAACGCAACACAGCTGCTATCACAATCGACAATCTACGAAAATACAAAGCCAATCTTGCTAAGGAATTCTAAGGCGTTCCCCCTAGCAACAAAGTCAACTTAGACGAGACAAATTTAACAGATGACCTCGGCAAAAGAAAAGTTTTGGCCAAACGAGGAGTTAAATATGTTGGGAGGATAGAAAACACTTCCAAACTTGGGATATCAGTCATGTTTGCTGGTTCAGCTTCTGGGGAATTGCCGCCTGTATATGTGCTACTTAAATCCTAAAAAATATGATCGACATGGACCTCAAACACACGCTCCAACAACGTCTGAATGAGTGGTTTGACTAGGGTCAATGTCCCACCATGGATGCCACTGGAGGAACCATTGCGACGTACTTTTCTCCTGAGCTGATATGAACTTAGGTCCATCTGAACATGGATTAATGCACTCTCACCTCAATTTTTCACTGGGTTCACATGTTCCTGTGTGAATTAAAAGCCCCCCCAAAAAAAAACACCCTGGCCATTTTCTGAGATGTGGTAAGAAGAGGTCCACGAGACGAGTGCCGGGCCCTAAGGTTATTTTCATTGAACTTTCTTCTTACAGTCCTGAAGGAAATTGAAACATTTAAGACTTTTTACCCCATAATGCTGCGGTTTTGTAGAGCATGATGTTAAATGAATCTATCGTCTCTCAATCTAAGTCGACCCATCCTGGCCATGCAAGGAGATGCCGTTTCTTTGAAGGCGCCGAATGACCCTATTGTAGAATTAATTCACTATTTTCATGGTCCGCTCGACAAATTAATATATCACAATTAATTACGGTTTTTAGTTGAGATGAAAAAAAGTTAATGGCACGAGAGGGATTCGAACCCACGACCTTCGGCTAGATACGCCGCTGCTCTACCACCTGAGCTATCGTGACGTCGATCCACGCGGACATCGACTCCCCATCTCAACCCATGGGTTCGAATCCCTCTCGTGCCATTAGCTTTGTTTCAACTAAAAACCTATTGTAGAATGATTTTAATGTTTATAGGGTATAATTTAATCAAATCAACGAAGGAAAAAGATTAACTGAAAGTGATCTTTAGATGTAACAAAATGAAATGACATATTGTTACTTTTTATACAAATGGGATCAATACAAAACTAAATAAAGGAAGTAAACAAAGCATCATTTATTGTTTATTTGGACTATGTAGTGCCTCATCACCTGTAACTAATGTAGGAGATAATGGATTTATTTTTAAACTAAATAAATATGATGCAGTGAGTTGGAAACCCACCATTAACATATATTTATTTATTATATAATATACTTATTTTAAGCTAAAAAAGAAAATTCATGACAGACTCAATCATGCCATCAATGCAGTACAAGCGAAATGGTCATTCAGAATTTCCAAGCATTAAAACGTCTTTAAAAGAATAAAAATAAATTGTAACAAAAATCTATTTTGGCTGTACATTTTGCTTAATAAGAGTTACATCATCATTTGTGTTCTAAAAATACGACAAGAATATACGAGGAGTGACCGTTACAAAGGTTAATCAATGGCAAACTGAAAATCTAATGAGGCTAAACTCCCTTAAAATATCTTTTTAATATTGAAGAGTCTTGAATTCTGCAAATGATATCATTAGTATAATTTGTAAAAAAAAAAAATTCAAGGGTATTTCTTTAAACCATATTCCTCAAAAGAAGAGAATCTCATTTCCATTAAAGGCCAGCAGTGCCTGGGGAGCAGAATCCCCCGTTATAAAACTGTATAGGTATTACTCTCATTATTATTAATTCTATTAACTACTGATCCCTTTATAATTTCTTTTCAGGAAAGGAAGCATTTATGTGCTGCCTAGCCACCTGGCAACAACGTTTTCCAACTTCAACCCTGCATCGCAAAATCTTTCAATGAAAAGAATACTTTCCTGTTGCAAAAAAGTTCCGATTGACAATCACCTCAAAATTAAACAGAAACAGATTTCATTTTATTTTATATCTAGAGATTTAAACAAACAAAATGCACTTTGGAAATTTGCTAATTTTGAACATTTCAGCGCAAAAAGCCTTTCTTCCAGACTCGTTTTCTGCGAAATTAACTAAGTCACATCTCGAGGGTGGAAGATGTCGAGAAACTCTGAAAACCATTCTATAAACAGTAGATTTATGCAAACGATTAAAACAACAAAAAACAGTTAAAAAAGATTCCATCCCAGTCAAGATATCTTCAGTCTGAAAGAATTTGTCTGCTTGCCAAGATCAAATATAATTGCTCAAACATCATCATATCAAAAAAAAAAAAAAAATGCTTAAAAAAATTTATGCTCAATTCTATCACTTTTCAACTCCCAGTATACAGAATGTAATGTATCTCACAAAGAAAAAACATAAAGGAAAATAATGATTCAATATAAAACTTTGATTAAAATTTAGAATATTCCAATTTCACTCGGATTCATTTGTACAAAAAACAAATTAATTCATAGTGATGCAAAATGTGAAAACCCAGTTTGCTGGCAGGTAAAACAAATCCATCTGAATTCACTCAAGTAGAGATAAAACCCTACCAACTTCATTGGATGCCAGAATTGATAATTCATCTCAACCAAGTAGTACAATTCAAGTTAGGTCTATTTCCATTCTTCCGAAGGGAGAAACTTATAAAAATTTCAGGGAAAATGTGTAATAAAAATAATTAAGGACAAAGCATTTTGCATATACTATGAAAAGGAATTAATGAAAAGCCAAAAAGCTTGGCAAAGAGGAAGATTTGTACTCTCACAAGGGAGAATGCTCCAATGGTTTTTTTTTTACTGTGAAAAGCAGTAAGTAAAAATGTTTGAAACCTTAAAATATTTCTGATAAATAAACCCACATTTCCGAATCTACATGTGAATTAGAAAATCAAATTTCCAGTTTCAAAATATTAGAGGAAAAGCAAAAAAAAAAAAAAAAAAATACCACAGTTGGCAAATATTAGATCTCATAAAAAAAATCAAAATAGTTTGGCACAGAGCTGAGATTTGTTTTTTATTTCTCAGTTCAAGCCCAGGAAGCATTGTCTTAAACAACTGTGTCTATACCATTATAAAAGTATCTATTACTAGCTCAATTTTCTGTTTCTTGTTTCTGAAATAATCGAGTTTTCAATTTTGTACTTAAATTTTTAAAATGAACACAACCTGCAGTTTTTCATAGCTTGAAAATAATACATATTTGATTTTTTATAGAGAACTTTGAACCAATTCTTTACTCCTGGCTCCTCCAGAGAAAAGGAAAGTAAGAGCTCAAGGCATGTCGTTACCTCCAACCATGAACGATTCTTTCAAAAACGTAATGCCCAAATTGAGGGAGGGTGAAATTTGGTCATTTTTGTTAAAAGCCCCCTACTAATTGAACATGTTGATTGACAAATTATGCTGGAGAGGGTCTATATATGTGATATAACAGTTAAAAAAAAATAAAAGCTTTTTATGTACAAACATTGTAAATAACTTGTTTATATACATGGGTATATAGATTTATATGCATTGTGCTATGAAAACTATATTTTAAATTATTTTCCTTCAAAAGGTTGCTTTATTACATTTATTTGTCTGATTATTTATCACATTGCACAGAAGGAGACAACCAAAAAAGGATAATTTCATCAAAATATTTATTATTTTTGTCTCCATTTATGAAATACAAAAATAATAAGATAAAAAGAGGAAAATACTCTATTATTAATCATCTAGGATTGCATGCGTTGAGTGCTGAACTGAATTGCGCTAGCTGGGGATACCACCCAGAGCCTAACCTCAGTCAGTGGCTGGACGTAGAAGATGAGATCTGACCCAAATCTCCCAACCCCCTAGATGGGTGATTCTTGAGGCTAGTCGACAATTTGTTGTAAAAGCTGGATTTGCTGGTGGCCTGTGAGAAGGCTCAACTCTGCACAAGTGGGTATAAACTTATAATAATTTCTGGATTTTTCATGGTTATCAATTCTATATTATTCCCAGTTCACTCTGTCATGCAATATTCGTTTCTATGCTCTAATAGAGAAAAAATTATTTAACTACGAGTGTAAATGATCTTCAGATTATTTTAAATTTTGTTTTCAAATAATTATGTAATTATGTAAGAACTTTTACTGCTGTGAATAAAATTCCACTTTATATAGAATTTTATTTTTCAAATCTAAAACGAAAGTTTTTCTAATTCGATTAAAAAGAAAAAAATTGGAAAAATAAAATAATAATAAAAAATGACGTTTTAATAATAAAAAAAAAAAATGATGCAAGGAAACAATTGTACAATGACTGAACAATTTTGCAAAGTGCATTAATTAATTTCGGATCCGCAGTAGGGCTGGTATACATACATTTAATTATTAAATAAGAACAAAAAATTCCCGTTTCGACATTTATTATTTCTTTACAAATTGTAGTAATAGATGCCTGCACTTCAATCTAACTTAACAATATTCTTTATAACTAAATTTGATTTACATATGAATTTATTATCTTATAAATAATCAAGAGTTTAAGCTACAAAATCTTTGAGTTGAGTTCTCGACGAAGAATTAAATTATCGAATCTGTAGATGCGGCAGGTGGGCAACAACAATAATAATAAGAAGAGCAATCTCGAGCACAACATATTAGCTAGAGATTGTTACCTGATGTCTAGTCGACGTTAGCGGATGTGTAGCATGTTATGATATGTTAAGTGCACATCATTTTCATCGTATTCTGTTCTACTACAATCTTGTTTTAATCTGTGAGGTCTTGTAAGCCCAACGTTGTAATAATTACTTGCAACATTTTGAAGATAAAATCATAAGTTGAAGAAGAAACGTATGACCTCTGCTGTTGCGAACCCTCATAAAAAAATATTATATTGTATCTTATGAAAATTGAATGAACTCTCTAAGAGATATAAGAGGAAAAACGGAGGAAAACTTGGAAATTTTTTAAATGAGCTTGACATCTAGTTTGGTCTAAACCTAACAGAAAAATGGAAGTAAGAAAATCCCTCAAGCTATCTACGAGAAGTAAGAGGATACGAGATTCACTTATCACAAATGGAAATAAACTTCTTCCTTACTTGAATTGCACATAGAGTGTCAAGAACTTATTTTTCCTAGTTTAAGAACAATTTTGTTATAAGGAAGAATCCATCCCAAATAGGCCAGTTTTATACTTAAAAAGTAAAAGAAGTATCACTTCACCAAACAGCTCTTCATGGCCACTTCATAAGTCACTGAAAATCAAATCCGATAATCAATTGATTACACGGCATTTGAAAATGGCAAAAAGAGGAAAAATTTGAACGGTTGTAAGTTGAGTTGGAGAGTTGAAGTACGAGAGGATCGAAGTCACGACATCTGAAATGGTAGAGCACCAGTGTGTTTAGCTGAAGGTCGTCGGTTCAAATCCTGTTCATGACACAGACTTTTTTAACTCAACCATGACCTTACATTGAAAGCATGTATATGTATGTATCCCGATTAATTGATTTATAAAATATGTTAATCTGAAAGAAATGCGCTTTCTTCTCTTTGTAAATGGTACTTGTTTTTGAACATACACCACCTGTATACATATTTTGAGTGCATATCATTTTCATCTTGTTCTGTTCTACTACAATCTTGTTTTAATCAGTGAGGTATACGCAATGGAACATTTTGAAGATTAAGTCAAAAGTTGAAGAAGACACTTTTGTAATAGTTTGGTAATTCTCCATGTAATGATATTTCATTCAAGAGTTATGAAGTATTGATAAAACAAGTAGGTGGTTGTTTGAGGTTATAATTCACCTTGGCAAGCAGACCAATTTTTTTCAGACAGAAGATATTATGATTTAATTACTGTCTTACTTCAGGTGGACTCTTCCTTGTTACTTATTCAAACTAGTGTACCCCTGGTTTTCTTAAAAACTACCCAACCAACAAAAAAAAAATGTTACAGGTTTTTCGCAAAAGATCTATCATTTAAACGCTGCAGTTATGCAGTAAAATTTTTTACTGTTAAAAACGATTTTGTGTAAAGTTTTTTTGTTTGGTCTTTTATTCCATGGGTAGGGGGTCGTGTGGCCGCAAGGTTTAGTCTTTGACACGGCGCTCATCACTGTAAAGCCAAGGTCCCCGGTTCGAATCCAGCGGCCCTGCATTCGAGCCCGACATACTTACAAATGGGCTTTTTTTTCAAAAACAACCCTCATAAAAAATAAAATAAAAATAGAAAAATATTCCAGGGGTAGCCTGTTTTTTAGTCGTATGGTTTTTTTAAAATTTGATTGTTTAACATAAGTTTCGATTGTTTTTAATTTTTATACGCATTTCCTTTCCGAAAGAGACTGAACTCTCTCTTTAAGCATTAAAATCCAAAAATTTATCGTATTTGAGCAAATTTTTAAGATAATTTAATAGACAAATAGATGCCAAAAAGTTGTAATTTTTCGGAACGATTTTCTCAGAATCTATTCGGTTTATTAAATTACGCCAATCATTTTTTTTTATATTTTAACTTCGAATAATGTCAATCCTTAGCAAATGGCTTTTAAAATTAATGATTCGTTAATTTTCAAATTTGTCATGTATCGTTACCATTTTCTCAATAATAGAATAATAGGCCTAATATAACGATTTTTTGTTTTATTTTTTACTATGAATTCGTAGCCAGGAATTTTTTAAAAATGGTAATTCTTTATTTTGCGCCCAAAACGGGAATATTTGACACGTTTTTTTTATACAAAACATTTTTTTTTAAATATCGCTCTCTGCAATAATTTGCTCTTTATTGGTGTACAGAAATATAAAAAAAGGTCGTTTCAAGATGAAGAATAGGCTTGAAGAACGGTATACTGAAAGGAGAAAAAATACAACTTTCACCGGTATGGATTTTCTCATCGAGATCGTATTTTTCCCGTTGCCATAAAAATCACGCCTATTAGTCGAGCAATGTAGGGTTCTTTCTCAAAACTTTTAAACGTTTATGGATTCACGGATTTAAGCGGTTTATCTCATTTAAGACTATTCAACAATTTAATATAACTAATTCGCACTACCGTTACTTTCGTAGTGTTTAAAACGCAAGGATAAACGTGTATTATTAAGTGACCGTCAATTAACGATTATTTGTAGATCGTGAGATCGTGTGACGTAGGTTTAGAAAAACATTTTCTTTAATGCGCCAACGTTTCGATCTTCATTGAGATCATCCTCAGGGCCTGGAATTTACAAACAGTGTTTAAATTATACAAATAGGTATCGGATATTAATATAAATTTATACAATGATGTTCACAATATAGAAATTTTAGGTGGAATCAAGATATTTGCAATCAAAGTGTGTGTTTTCTGTGCAGATGCGTCATTGTTATGTATCGTGTTAAGAGTGTAAGTGAGGTATTAATGTTTTCTGTTTATATATATAATAAACATTCAAAAATTCATATTAATATTTGATACGTATTTGTATAATTTAAATAATATTTAACAACCTGAAGGGGATAAAGAAAAAACACCACACATTTCAAAATATTATTTGAGATCAAACATCATAATAAATATTGTCGATTTCCTCAACTTAAAATGGCAGATTCTGCCTGGGAGACACAAAGAACCTGAAATGTTTTCTAAACAAGTTCCTCTCGAAAATGAAATTTCGAATTATTTTTTAACTCCCACACCGATGATGGCGAGAGTCGAATGTCAATTAAAAGAAAAGACGGACTAACCATTCGCATTGGTCTGGTGGAAAAGCGTTAATTTGGATCAGTGCATCGGCACGACATTGCTGTGACGTAAATGCTGCAAAACCGTCGAGTGCAGTCTGCTCCAGTCGACCTTCGCTAGCACCGACGAGATGATCCTCTCCGGCCTCGTCATCCTCTTCTTGAGCCACTTGGTTCAATCAGTGCGGTACAAGTGCAAAACATGTTGGGACGTGAGTTTTTATCTGCTAACAAATTAGCAAATTAACTTTTTTTTATCATGGCACTTTTATTTCTTTATAATAATTAATGGATACATTTTTTAAAATAGAGGGGTAGTAGAGAACGAAAGATAAAGAAAATATACATGGAAAGATAAAACAATAGTGTTTATTATGCATTTTTATGAGGAACTGAACGTTTGTAAGGTAACATAACTTTTATAGGAAAATATCTCAGTTAAATCAATATTATATATTTATTTCGACAAACCTTAACTCACGGGTTGATTACACATTTCATTTTTTACACCTCGTTTTAAATCACATATTTTTTGTTACGGAATTCTTAAATGCATGGTGTGTATTCACGCGATCCCGATGTTCAGCCGGACGGAATTGTCTAAACTCAATTGGACGAGACGGATTTTCAATAATTCCATTGTCATTATTGCCGTCCCTATGAATCCTCGTAAAGAAATCTACCGTTACCTTGGCGCTCGGAAAGCAAATCGATAAGAATGCGACCTTTTGAAATTTATTTTTGCTTGCCTAGTATGGGTTACACTGCGAAGTTGAAAAACTGGCCCTGATAATCCGCGCTTGAGCCACAGACGGATTTTCTTCTGATAAAACATCTTCGCAATCATTGTCATTTTATCCATATCTTTCTTTTGGCAATTTTCAAAAGAGATTTTATTTATCCTGAAATCTTGGCATATATATCCCAGGTTATAAAAAAAAATTTGACACCTAAACCTTTACAGATTTATCCGTAATCATATTATTATTCACCAAAATATTTTAGGCTCGCGTTGAATAACAAACGCACAGATTGCTTTTATAAACTGTGTTTCGGCTGAGGTTTGCCACGAACATCCTCTGCGAAAATACCAGCACTGATTTCCAGCATTTCCCCCCTCATTTATAAAAATTGATTCTAGCATTACAGAGACAATTGATTGATAAAAAGAAATAGAAATGACATCACATTAGATATCCGCTATCAACTTCCTGGATTAACAATTGCAAAATTTATATGCATGTGAAAGCATTAGATAAAAATAAGATTTCTTCTTATTCTGCGATCATAGTTATCACTTTATCTTCTGAGAAGCAAAAAGATGTTGTGACATTGTATATGTCAATTATAGTTAATTAATAAATTAATATATGCGTTAAGCTCACTTGCGCCTTTGAAGCCAAGATTTCAGAGATTGTAACCAAACATTGTGTGCGTTGAAACTAATCGAAAATAAACCTCTCGTGTATGACACGTTTGTTGATGTAATATATGTTTGTTTCCGTTCAATAATCCTTTATTCAGCCATGTTTCATTTCTGCCTATTTTTAAATAGTTTAAATTTGTCTTGGAGACACTTGTGTGCCCTTAGCCCACGAACCATGAGCATAAAAAGGCAAGGAGGTCTCATGGCTGTAGGGTGCCAGTCCCTTTCAAAAGCGTGTGCTACATCCAGAAACGCACCCTTGCAATACTCTTTATTCTTTAGAGCAAAGGAGATAATGTCGACAATTTCGAAACATTCTGGTATCTTGGAAGAGGTCGAAGCCGAATTGGTGAGAAGGAATGATTTTACGAGTATCTAGGATGGGTGTTATCCGCTTTAAAATGATTATTTCAAGAATTTTGGACATTGAAGGAAGAAAACTGTTAGGGTTTGTGATTTGTTTGGGAGGTGTGTGAGCTTTGGGAATACGAAAAACGACGGAACATCACTACATAATACATCCCAGAGAAACAAACCGACTTTCAGAGGGAACCTAATTGATGCAACATAACCTAATCCAAAAGAAATATCTTTGTAGAGTTTCGTAAACCTAGACTAAAAACTCCTACGAAAAACGATTCACGACTTGGTAATTGGTGGAAATAAGGCCAGATTCAGCATACATTTAATCAGACGTGATAAAGACGTTGAAGTTATACAGGAAGTGCTTCAGGGAGAACCTTTTCTCCTCTTCTATTTATTCTGTTTTTACTAGATTTGATTTCTTTTAAGGGATCCCTCATCGATGAAACTGTTTATCGCTTTTATCTATTGTTCGCCGATTGATGTTCAAAACGCGTTCTACAGGCTTCAAGAATGTATTAGTTGTTTTCCTACCGTTGGGGTGTAAAAAAAACTCAGTGTGCTGTCATATATAGGTATCTATTTAGGTGTTCCTTTTTCGATGATTTTGCCTGGTTCGAATCTGATTTTTACGTTTTGGTCGAGTAAAAGAAATTTTGGTTGAAGTCAAAGCATAATCGATGACTTAGAAAAGCTAAAAATGCATTGTATATCAGGCTGGAAACTAGGTGGAAATCAGCCAAAGGCAGTTGAAATAATAATTGACTGAAAACCTTTTGCGAGCAACATTGTGTAATGTCCTTTAACTCTTGGTGAATTGCTAAGGTGTAGAAATCTACGAAATTGGTCTAGGGACAGTCCTTGGCGAGGTGGTCCCGGGCCATCTCCGTTTTAGTCATCAAAATGGATTATTTGGAAGGATTAATTGGACATGGATTGGGCTAGTGCAGTGGTCGGCAAACCGCGGCTCTTGACTCCGGTTCTTTCACGAAAGGTTTACTGCAGGCACGGAATATTATTTATTGAGTTGTGCACGCGATCCCTGTCAACTCTCCGCCAGTAGTCTCAATGCCCAGTAATTAAATTATAATCCTTAAATCTTTCGAATTACGTAAAAGAGTATACATTTTAAATTCATAAAATTAGATACGTTCGGTCGCGACGCAGTTAGTGAACTGCCCGATTTATGACATACACTTGTACCTCACCCCTATCTACAACCCCTTGTCATGAAAATCCACAAATCACAACCCTCTTCCCTCCTTTTTTCTCAAAAAAGCAAAAAAAACCTCTCCTTCGACCTTTGTTTTTTTCCGTCGCACACTTGACCATCAACTTCTATCGTATGTAAACCTCCGCCTTACATGTCATCTATTTAATACATTTATATATATTTTTCCAACTTCCACAGGTTTAATGATCATTTTTACTTTTGTTATAATTTTTTTGTTTAATGCTTCATTTTTACTCAAAATGCAACATTTTTTAGAATCCCACATCGTGGCTACTAAAAAAAGCAAAGAAAAACGGAAGATGAAAACCGTGAATTCAAAGTGGAGTGTTCAGAAAACTTTACGTTTATCCAAAACTTAAATGGTCTTCCGACCTGTCTTATTTGTCAAGAAAAAATGACAATAGCAAAAAATCTAATTTAGAAAGACACTTTACGCTAAACACGAATCATTTACTACCAAACATCCGATTGGTGATGCAAGGAAGAAAGCGGTCGAGAAACTCCAGAAGAGACAAGAAAAGTCAGCTGTTGGTTTTAATCACTGGGTGCAATGTTCTAACAATGTAAATTTGGCAAGTTTTCTAGTTAGTCAGGAGATTGCTCAGAGAGGAAAGTCATACACGAATGGAGAATTATCAAGAGTTGTTTTATAAGTGCATCCGAAGAACTTTTTCGAGATTTTAAAAATAAATTGAATATTTTTAAAAAATTTGAGAGACACCTTTGTCTGCTAAAACAGTGAAAGTCAGAACAGTAAAAATGTCTGCAAACACAAGAAACCCACAAATTGAAGATCTGAAATTGGCCTCAACTCTATCAATAGCTTCTTGACGAGCCTTGTGATACAAATGACAAAGCGCAAGTTTATCTTTTTCTGCGATTTATCTCCACAACAGGCCCAAAAGAGGAACTTTTAGGATTATTGCCACTCAAAGGACAAACGCGCGGAGTAGATAAAGCAAATGTTGTAATTGAGTGCTTCGAAAAACACCAAATTCCATTAGAAAAAATTGTCTCGATTTCAACAGACAGAGCGAAAAGTATGACAGGTGCAAAAAATAGGTTTGTCGGTATTTTTAAAGAAAAAATAATCATGAGATACTTACCGTTGGATTATTCTTCAGGAAGTACTATGTGCGCAGACAATTCACTAATTTCGTGGTCCGCTTGACCCATGAGTATAATACAATTAATTAAATTTTTTTAGCTGAGATAAAAGTCAAGTAGTAGAGCAGCGGCGTATCTAACCGAAGATCGTGGGTTAGAATCCCGTTCGTGCTATGGACTTTTTTATCATAACTAAAAAACCTTAATTAATTGTAATTGTCAACTCTATGGCCGGGCCCAAAATAAAGGTGCAGCCCTGAGAACGTGGCGACCTCTCTAAAGCACAAGCTGTACTCGTGTCGGCACGGGCGGCGGATGCCTTATCAGAGGCACGGAGTGGCCAGTGCACAGGATCCCATCTGTATAGATGGGGGAGTGTGTATGACCATAGTACGGGGTGACTAAATGTTTCCAAAATTCGGCCCTGTCACAAGTGAGGTTGGTACGTACCCTAGGTGAAGGAGGGATCGGACCACCTAGGCTGGCCTATGGCGTCTTTCGAATGCGTGTAGCAGGTGTAGGCTTAGCGCGGTGCGAGACCTTTGACCGTAGACAGTGCTCACCTAGGGGTGGGTAGCAATCTCACTTAAATCCGAAACCGTTGCCGGGGCGTTCCCGGAAGTTTCTACGCTAGAGGAGCCTCTACACTCAGAGAGATAGAGTCGCCTTCTCTATCTAGGGAGTACGTGGGTGAGCTGGCCGATGTATTTCGGTCAGTTGGCCTTGCGTACGGCATTAACCATTCTGACGAGGTGGGAGCGAGGCGGTAGCAGCTCTTCAGGGCGTGAAACCTCTACATCGTCGCTTAGGCGACGGTGCATCAACTCTCACTTTGAGAATCGTACTGTCCGGTAAGAGCTCTATAGCTTAGGTACGGACATTAAAGATCCTCATGTCGGCCCGACTATGAGTCCGGGAAAGAATGTCAACTCTATGTTAGCTAAAGCTCTTTACCATCGCCAATTTAAAGAATTTCTAATTGAGGTAGAGAGTGAGTATGCAGATCTTCTGCTGCATAACAAGGTTCGTTCCTTTTCGAGAGGAAATGTTTTAAAACGTTTCGCTTCACTGTTTACTAAAATAAAAGCATTTCTACTTGAGAAGAATGTTCACTATGCAGAGGTAACGAACGATCTGTGGATCCAGAATTTTATTTCATGGTGGATGTTACTTCCCATCAAGTTACAAGGGAAAGGAAACACAATTTTTTCGATGTTAGAACAAGTAATTAAATTTGAAAAAATTGATGCTTTTTGCCGAAGATTTTGAAAGAGAATTCACTTTCCATGCCTATTGAAATATTGTCGAGAAAATAAGTCTAATACATTTGCTATTTCAGAACAGCACTTAAATAAGAGATAAGTTAAATCAGTTAAAATGAAAATAAAAGCTTTTTTCAGCAGGTTCAAAGACTTTAGAAACAGCAAAGCGACGTTAGCCTTTGTTCAAAAACCTCTGAATGCCGCGGTTACAGAAATTAATTTTTCTCCCTTTAATATCGATATTTTTAGCTTTGAAATGCAGTTGTTGGATTTAAAAAATAAAGAATTGTGGAGCTCAAAATTCGAGTTTGTGCCGATGTTGGAGAAAAACAACTGCGAATTGAATTTACAGCACAAGTGGTCTGCTTCGAAAGATCTGGAGAGGGAAGATATGTTGATTTTTAACACCTGGGAATAGTATTCCTGAGTCGTATGATCAACTGAAGAAACTAGCGTTTGCTGTTCTTTCCTTAATTGGGTCTACATAGTTATGCGAACAATCATTTTCAAGCATGAACTTGATCATGAGTAGATTAAGAAATCTATAATATTCAGCAAAGGCAAACTCGAGAGTGTACTTTTAATTGTAATTATTTCCATAAGAATGTCTCTATTAAAGCAAAGCTTAACTTACAAAAATGGTTCTTTGAACAAATTTCAATTTTGTATTGTTTATATTTGGCTCTTTTGGATGACTACCGACCACTGAGCTGGCGCATTGGGGTGAATGAAAAGTTTATTGCAGTTGAATTTGGCGGTTCCTGGTTAAGCGTGTGTGTAAAGATAGAATCCACGGTAGCGTACATAATGGGGTTTATGGTTGTTGAGGAATATTGTCAAATAGTAATTACAAGGTATCATATTTTCTTTTTGTCATTGAAATTAGACTTTTCTACAATTGTTCGATCGCCTGTCTGAAAAGTTGAAAGCTTCGATAATTAGAAAGTATTATTCAATTGAGAATACGCCCTTTGCGATATAGGTGAATGTAAAAAGTTGGTTTCCTTATGAATAACCCATTGTTGCCAGGTAGGCTGATTTCTGAAAGACAACAGTCTTTGTTTGGAAAATTAGCTTTGGTACAATGTTGTATTTTAATTGTCAAATCTGCGAATGCCCAAAGTGCAATTGCCAAAACCGATGAATCTCATGGTGGTAGCTGACGGAATTTACCCAATTGAACGTCGGTGTAATACCCTGAGAAATTTTGGTTTCTTAAAGCCAAAGTCCAGCCAAAATTAAATTATTTCAGCTTGTCAGAGGCCAACGCCAAATATTTTAGCGATGGCGGATCAAATCGGCTCATAAATAAAATAAAATAAAAGGCAAATTGAAAAAGACGAAAAGTGTGTGTGTGTGTGTTGTTTAAATCCTGAATCGGTTAGCAAAGATTGACCGTTGAATACTAAGAAAATACCCTGTTCCTATAAATTTGTACAAACGAAAGAAGCTAGAGTCTCGTATCATCCTGCTTATAGTCCTGATACACCACGATCTGACTATAACCTTTCCCTTCAATGGTACGAACGTGTCAAATTAGAAGGTTGTCATAGTTTCAAATCGCAGAAATACATTTGTGTCATGTGATGTCGGTGTAACAAGCAAGGTTAAGCAAGATTCTGGGAGGTGCTGTTTCTTTAAATTTCAGTGAATTTACTCTTCGTCAGGTGTGAACCTCGTGTTGTGGCTTTAAGAAGCTTCTCTGATAAAACTCATTGGCACCCTATTATCATGCTTCTCTATAAAGACACAGACACGTCGATGATGGCGAAATACCGAAACCCATCTGGCAGACAAGCCCAAGGGACATATACAGGCCAATATCATTCGATACTTCCAAATTACAGCTTCATAACCTCGCTGACCACACGAGAGAAATATCACAAATCATAAAAATCTAATCATGAATTCTACACACCAAGGTCATGGTAGGAGTCGATTGAACACCCAGTTATGGCAGATAATCAACAAATAAAGAACACGTTCTTCTTAGATCTCATAAATATGTCAGCATTATCTACCATACCTACTGTGTATATATCCTTCACCTTCACTTTTCTTTAAACACCACTTCAGATTTTGATCAATTCTCTTAATTTCATCTGACAAGATCACGATTTGTCTTTGGCCATCCTCTGTTGTTCTCCTAAATATTTTAGCATCATCAACTACCAAAGAGAAAATCAATCGATGGCCAAAGGCCAAAACCTGCTGTGTAACTATTCCTGCACATTCTGCATTTTTCTTTCTTCACCTTCTGCCATCTTCATGATCAATTAGATCGATTTTCTCAATTGCAGCTTAGAAATTTATGAATCAGTATTTAACTTGAGACATCTACGTACATCGACTTTTAACCTTTGAAAGACCTTAAGCACCAAACTTGACCGAATAATTTCTTAGCAAGGAATGCTCGTGGTGGCATTGTTAGACTCAATTAAAGTCAGTAAACTATAAGTGTGTGTGTGAGAGAGAGAAAAAAAAAAGAACGAATCCTCTCTTGTTCTGGCAACAATTTGAGCATCATCAAACACTGAAATACGTGCTACTCACTCCTTCGACTATCAAAACTGCTGCTTCCACAGATTATTTCCCTTTGTCAAGCAGAATTGCTTAGCTCAATTTATTTTATTTCAGTCGACGAACACAACAGTAAGAAGTGCCCTTAGTGCTAATCAGTGACTGATTGATTGTAATTAAATCATTACTCGATGGTAGAAGAGAGATTCTTCGTGTCTTTCAGTTCAGTCTTCTTCAGCATAAATTGCTGGCTATTTGTAATATGAGCTATTTAAATTTAACAAGAGAGCAACCCTGCTTACATCTTGGAGCGAAACCTTCGATATAAATGCAATAAGTGGGTATTATATACACAAAAACTACACGCTAAGGGTTATAGGCTAATATGGGAGTAACATTAAATGGAATAAATTCAGCTATAGCTTTTTTAGAACAAATTAATCCATTTTAATTTGAAATTAACCTTTTTTGCAACAAATTTACCCTATTTAATGTCGAATAAACCTATTCTTCAAAGCGTTAAAAATGCGTTAAAATTTCTCTTTATTTACGGTTTTTTAATGTAAAAAAAATGGCTCATAGAAGACTATAAAAAAATAATTTACAACTAAAATTTATATTTACATAAACTAAAATGTAAAATAAAGGATTTTTCCTTTTAATTTGAGAAATGTGAGAAATTATCGTTTTTGATAGTCACACTTTTTTTTATACATTTTTAACATATTGTCAAATTCAAAAATAATTTTTTTTAATTTCTAATTTTACAGTATTTTTAATTTTAATTGTAATTAATTTTTCATGCGGTCTTCTAAGAGACGAAATTATTATTATTTTATTTATTTATTTTGGCCGGCTATCTGCCTGGGCTATTGCCGGCACCTCGCATTTCTTCCACCTCACGTTATAAAAATTTATTTATTTATATATATTTTTTAAACTTAGCTTTCCTGTAGGAAGTCTGGCGATCTTTCTAGTTGTGTTCTGGGACGTTATTTTTATATTTTTAGATCTCCGACAAGTATTAAAAAGGCTCTGAAAACTATCTCATTCACATTCAATCCCAGCCTAGCCTATATGCGGGTTTCATAGTACTCGATATTCCTCTGAAGACCCGCTCTCGTTCACGTTAATAAATACATCCAAACATTATGTACAATTAAAATTACAATTAATCTAAAATACTAGCCTAGGTTGGTGGGTTTATGGGGCACTTGATATTCAACCATAGACCCACCCATGCATACACTATTATCACACTAATAAATATTCAATCAAACAGGAATCGATCATTCTAAATTTGCAATTGAAAAAATGCGGAACCACTGGCGCATTTAATATTGCAACAGTGCCCCGCCCATTCACTCTAAACGATATTATAGCCTAATGCTAACCTAATACGGAGGGTCTGGGGAGTTCTCGATATTCTTGCACTCACTTTCGCGCTAATAAATACATTCATTCTACCCAAAACACAAACATCCTAGTTTGGTGGGTCTGTACTCGATATTCCGACCATTACCCGCCCATACACTCACACATTCTCGTCAATAAATACACTCACTTCACGAAGGGGAAAGGAAACCACGTGTGGAGAAGCATTAAAGGCGACCATATGCATTTACTTGCTTCAGATATTCGATTACTTTTTTGCTGTTGTCATTGCTGTGCTGTAAAACCTCATTCAAACTCGAGAAAAGGCCACACTTTAGGTTTAGAACCTTATAAACTGCACACAAAGGCACAAACCTGGCTTCTGTAACCGGATATATAAAATAACACGTTCGAGTTGTTTTTGTTGCTTTCATCCATATTCTTTTCATTCATAATGGCGTAAAATATAAATTATTTTGTAATTGTCTGAAAGACGAACAATCCATCTTTGTCGTAACATCGAATTAGTATAACATCCAGGGGAGTTATGAATTTTTAAGTGGAACACTTGACACCAGAGACCAAAACATCCCCACTAATCCAACCCAAAAATATTTATTTTTTATTTGCAATGAAAATTCGAATTTAATAGTTTTTCAGGGAGGTAAAAATGAATCCAATTGGGTTTTTTGAGAAAGTATTACCTTATTAAAACCGCTTTATTCTAAAGGTATTTTGGCTTTTGAATCTCGTTATATCTTTAATTTCATTTAACATCAATCCTGCATATAATTTTATTATCTCAGACAAAAAATCTAATAATATAAAGCGGAAAAACTTATAAAAAATTACTAAAAATATTTTTTTGCGCTTTTATGGCGCATTGGCAGGAATGCGAAATAATAAAATTATAGGGAGACAATAATATATACTTTCAAAGTCTGCGTGAAATTAGACGAAATATTAAATTATATAAATATTTTGCAGGAGGATAATAATTAATTTTCACAAAAGATTCTTTGACATGGAGCTCCATGAGAGAGATAAAATCTAAGAATTGGAAGAGAGGAGAGGACGTTGAATTTTTACGAGTTCATATTAAAAAGAAAAACACATTCCTCTCTGTTTTTTTTATTACGAGGAGACAACAAGAAAGGACAATTAAAAGGGTCAGCAATTAAATGTATGCAAGAGAGCGGACTGGTCTGGTGAGCCGGTGGGGAGGGTGGATCCAAGATATTCTGACGTGAAAAGTACAAAACGTTAACGAGACCCGAGCCCTTGGTTCAGTTCAGTCCGTTTTCATTTGTCTTGTGCGATGGTTGCATTGCCAGTCGAAAAAGCGATTCTGCTCATCTTTTTTCTCCATTCGACATTGCAATCTTCCCCAGAACAAGACTGTAATAACGTAAGTTTGCCACAGAATCAAATTTTTCCCTTTCCACCGCCTTCTCGATTGTACCCTTTTTTGAAAAAAACATCAGGGGGATGATGTTGCACAAAAATCCCTACAATTTTTTATAATATACGGATATCCTTAACGTAAACAGTTATTCATCGATATTATTCACTATTCACACTCCCATTCCGACCCAGTGACTTGTCATTTTCTCTAAAATTTTATTTACTGATTTATTGTAACATATTTTGCATTTTGATCCATTTAAATGCGTAGAGATTTTTTTACTCTATTCAAATTATTTTCATTTCCCCGATTATAAAAAAACACAGATAAGACAATATACCCATATAAATATTTTTTATTTCTCGCTTCTACTACATAGGATATTGTTATTTAATAGTTTTACACACAATAATCTATCGATATCTTATCGTTTAACCCCAACCGTTACAGTCGGTTTTTTTCCATTTTATATGAAACAGGCGAACGTTGAAAACATATATATAAATAGTTCGAAATTTTCGATTTGGACGGGAACACGGAGTGACAGTTGTCCGTCTGTGGAGGAAAATTTTCCACGGAACTGACCATTATTAACTGGCTGTGTTGCTTGAGTTAAACGTGATTCAGAGTCCAGTGGCTGGGTTTTAAACGTTTGCGACGATGATAAAAATAAACAAACGATATTTCTTTCAAATCGTCTATTTTATTGGATTGTTTTTATTATATGGGCTTTTGTTTGTTTGAAATGTACATTTCCCATGTAAATGTTTTTTGACTAAAATTACTATATAAAAGGAAAATAATTTTATTCGAAGTATTTACCTTCATTTTCTACACATTTTTCCGAACGCGTGATCAACTTTATTATGCGGAACTGAAGAATTCTGAGCTTGGAAATGAAACAAAATCTGCAAACGCTTTATGGACTTGAGCATCACTTTCAAAAATTTTTCCTTTTAACGAACATCTTTAAATTACTAAATATAGGTGAACATCTGTTGGAGACAAGTCTGGAGATTAAGGTGGATGCTGAAGAACTTCGTACCAAGTTCATTCAATTTGTTTACAGTATGTTAGTAACGGACCTTTCCGACTTAGCAATGCAGGTTGTTGTTTTGAGTAATTTTTTATGCATGCCGTCAATTGTGTCGCTGTACGATGTACAGGTAATGATTTCACCTCTATGCAAAAAGGAGTAGTGAATACCACCCATACGGCCACCATCAATTTTTTGAGTGTGAATTTGGTTTTGGCGTGTGTCCAGGTCTTTCATCGATATTTAACCGTCCTGACCTACGCTGATTGCAATTTGCAATCCAGTTTTGATCGCAAGTGATTATTCTATCAAGAAAAGGTTCGAGTCTTACCTGGCCAGCGACGAAACCCATGTTTCAAGGCGCTTTAACTGGTGAGCTCAGCGAGCTCATGAGGAACCTATAGATCGAGCTTCTTCACTTTTCCTATGTTCCTTAACTGTCTTAATAGGGGAGCTGCAGTTGCATTTAGTTGTGGCTGCGAGTCCTCTGACTGTTTGATATTGGTATTCTTCCATCTGAACCTTAGGGACATCGTAGAAATGTTAAATGATGGGGTGAGTGTGGTGTTCAATACTTTCCAAAAGGATAGTTCCTACTCACAGTAAGTTGTGTGTAGGAACTATCCTTTTGGAAAGTATTGAACACTACACTCACCCCATCATTTAACATTTCTATTAATTTGCTAGTCAAAGCAGTAATGGATTATAACACAATCAACAACAACTTACTGTGAGTAGGAACTATCCTTTTGGAAAGTATAGGGACATCGTTGTCAATTAAAGTTGGAGGTTTTCCGCGGGGTTCGTTTTCCAGTTCGGTTCCCTTTCCCAAACGCCACAGTGATGTTTGTTGCAGTCTCAGCTGCCGAATGACCGAGTTTAAACTCTTAAATGAATATTACACGAAAATCGCGTGTTTCCACGTTCATATTTAGAAGTATACTAAAGCGTGTGTAATGGATTGGGGTGTTCATCATGGTAAACAAAAATGGAGCAATAATAAATGCTTAATTACAATATGTAAACAATTCAAAGTAAACTAGAGAAAACCTCTATATCCTCTCTGAATTTCTGAAATTATAAAATCGGACATTCCACGTGAAACAATCCACAACATTATAATACGTACACTATAGTAGTAGAAAATGCACAAGTGTTTTTTTTTTTTTTTAATTTGTCACTATATATAAAATGTAAAAAGAATGATTTTTCTCATGTTCACAACTGGGAAACAAAAAAGTTTTGAAAATGCTGACTGTCAGTTAAACGTTTTTTAATTTGGGTTCGAAACCGAAATAGTGGAGTGTTTACTTATTTACGAAGACGACTGCAACTTTGATTTTAAAAAATTATTGTATTTTTATTCTCGAGAATAACAGAGTTTTAAGAATCCAAAGAGTATCTAAGTGATATCTTGTTAATTGTATGGCTACTTTTTGGAATGAAGAATACGACGATGTCATTGTATGGGTTTTGCGGGCTTGACGTCGAAAAATTATACTAAAAACCACTTGCAGAAAGAATTAATAGTTAGAAAAGTTACAAATGATTACATATATTATAAATTATACAACATAAGTCATTGACTACATATGTACAATAAGTTTGATAAGAACACATTTCTTTAACTGCTAATTTAATAAATGAGTTAATAAATAATATCACAGTGAGTAAATATGCAAAGCAGTCATACTAAAATGTGTTTCATCCTCCTGCGTTTCCAATTTGTGTTTGTACCTTTTTTGTAGGAAGTTTCAGATTTTAAGTGACCATCGCCCATTGCAATGGCTCTTTTCGATGAGAGAACCAAATTCGAAATTGTTAAGATGGCGATTGAAACTGGGAGAATTCAAATTCGACATGAAATATAAAAAAAAGGTTCTGAAAATGTAATCGCCGACGTTCTGTCAAGAGTAGAAAGAAACGCTAACGAAGCTATAGATATATGGACGGCTTAAGTGATAAAGATGTAGACGAAATATTAACAAGCTTTTATTTATTCCCCGAATTGTAAGAAGAAAATCTACGCGAATTCGAACTATCAGACGCTGAGTTAGAACAACCAGACGAAATAACTGATAATGAATCAGTAATAGTCAATGTTGACCTAGGCGAAACGAACGCTCCGATCCACGATGACGCCATTATCAATTCAAATGTTGAAGGCAATACCGTGATCACAGTACCCATCATAGAGGGACCAGTCAATAAAATCATATCATGGAATGGAATGGAATGGTAGCAAAGGTACTAGGAGGTGGGGTTTGTGTGCCCCAGGCACTGCAGCCTTCTGGCTTATTGTACCTTCCTAGTTCTTTAGTTTAGTCAATAGACTCGATCCTTTTTCTCAGGAGTATCAAGTCATTGACTGTTATTGCTTCAATGTGGTTCTCTGAGTCATTTTTGTGCGTCAGATTGAATCTCCATTGAGCCGTTGCTCCGCATTCGAAGATGATCTGAGAGGCTGTTTCCTCCTCCTCATTACATAGTCTACAAATTGGATCACTATTATATATGCCCATGTTTTGTAGACGTTTTCTCAGATGCCAGTGGCCGGTTAGTAGCCCTACCACTCCTCTGAGATTTACCCTCACCAGCTGTAGCAGTGTTTTTGCCAGTTTTGATGAGGGTTGTTTTATCATGAGTTTACTGTGCTAGTACTGCTAGAGTTTATCAATTTTTCTCTTTGTTTTATTTGGATCCATTCTGCGATGGAGGATTCTATATTTGTTTTCGATATCCCAAGGATAGGCTCGGGGCCTAAGGATGGTCTTGCGGATCCTCCTCTGGCCAGTCTGCCTGCTTCTTCATTACCCAAAATTCCCCTGTGCCCTGGCACCCAGGATACCGTTACCTTGTTGTGTTTTCCCTGGTTTTGGAGATTTTGGATGCATTCTGACTAATTTTGATGTGACCTTTAATAACTGCTTGGCTGTCTGATCTTATGAGGATTTTTTTGTCAGTGTAACCTCTTTTAAGACTTACCAGAGCACAAGCATTGATAGCATGTATTTCTGCTTGAAAGACCGAGGTGTACTTCCCTAATGAGTTTGATTGCTCATATTTTGGGCTTGTGCAGAAAACACCTAATCCGGTTCCTTCGGTTGTTTTGGAGCCATCCGTATACCATATCATTGTATCCGATGTTCTCCTGTGTTCTTCCTCTACTTTGTAGTCTGTTGAAATTTTGTAGGAGGTTGTGAAGATTGTTTCCGGGACCATGTAGTCAGTCCCCATTTCTAGTAATGTGGGGTGTCTGATTTTGTTAATTACGGTTGTGTGCCCGAATTGTTTGGTTCCTTTCCATTTAATTGTTTTTGGAGCCTGAATGAGCTTTTCCTAGCCTCTCCCTGTATGAATATTTTTAGTGGAGGTAGGTTTAGCAGGGTTTCTAGTGCATTTGTAGGGGTTGTTTTCATCGCCCCTGTGATACATAGGTTTGCTAGTCTTTGTAAGCTGCCTAATCTTTGGGTAGCTACTTTTTGTTGAGCTTTGTTCCACCGGATTTTGAGGATGTAATTAACCTTAGAAATTTATTTTGAATTGTTTGTAAGGCACTTTGTATTGGTGTTACTTGTGCAGCTCCACCCCTGACACGCGTGTACCAGCATTGGTTTGACTATGGTTTTTTTATACAATGAGTTCATTTTGGGGGCTCATCCCAGATTCTCTACACATTAAAGGGAACAGAGTCTTGATATCACACTTCCCTTTATCTACCTTTTTACAAGTGTTAGTACCAAAGTTAAGCTTGCTATCGAGGTGTAAACCAAGGTATTGAACACTTTTGCGCCATGGAACATTTGAGTCGCCGATTCTTATAAATCCCCTATGTATAGGATGTCGTTTTGTAAATAGAATTGCTTCAGTTTTTGTTATGTTTAACCCGAGTTTCCATCTGTGGCAAAACCTAACTATTCTATGGTGGTTTCGGTTCAATTTGTTTGCAGAGCGTCGAAAATACATTGCGGAATACATTTCTTGACATTGAAATTCTGTTCTTGATTTTTCTTTTTTTTCAACGATTTATAATTTTTATGTTTTACTGTTAATTTTTTAAAATTTTTCAAATGTTCAAATGAATGTCATTAAATAAACGCAAATGGAAGCGTTTGTGTGAACATCTGGCAGCATCTTCACTGCTTAAGTTCCAAACGTTTGTATACTGATCCCCTCATGACTGGATTTGTACAAATACGAGCGACTTATAAACTTTTTTTAAAAATCTGTCGTTTACATCTTGTTCTCCTCAGTTGCATAACGGATTTCGAGCCGAGAAGATTCTTCTTTCAAGGGAGCATTCAACGTTTCTCGGGTAAATTCAGAATGGACGAAGCTTTTGATTATCTATTAGATTAATACATTAACATTTTCATCTTATAAAGAGCAACATGTCCGCCAAACTAATTGTCCCTATAATTAGAAACACAAGGCTAATTTTAATAACGGCTGATTATTTTGACAGATGTTGCCTAGTGAGGGTCACGCCTTTTGACCTTTCATTAGGCTGAGCTTTGGTTTAAATAAATTTTTCCTTTGGTAAGGATGAAGTATGAAAGTTGTTTCTTTTGAGATTTTTTTAATGTTTATAAATTTTAAATTGATCAATAGGTTTGCTTATATTGGGTTGTCCGGAAAATAATGCAGGATTTTGGTATTAAACAAAAAAAAAGAAACTAGTTACTTTAAAGCAATGTTCTTTAATCAAAATAATTTCCCATACTCTCAATACATTTCTCCCAACGTGTTGGTAACTTATTAATTCCGTCTGAGTAGAATTCAGAATTTTTAGAATTGATAAAGTCAATAAATGCATTTTCCAGTTCCGTTTGATTTTTGAATATTATGTGTTGTAAGCAGTGGTCCAGGTGTCTAAAAAAATGGTAGTCAGTAGGCGAGAGGTCCGGAGAGTAGGGTGGGTGAGGCAAAGTTTCATAGCCAAGCTCCAATAATTTTTGTGACGTTACACGTGACACATGTGGTCGAGCGTTGTCATGCAACAAAATGGGCCCTTTCCGATTGACCAAAGAGGGCTTCATTACTGCCAATTTCTGATGCATGGTATTAATTTGGTTACAGTATGATTCAGCATTGATGGTTTCGCCAGGATTTAAGAAGCTGTAGTGTATTAAACCAAATGAAGCCCTAATTTTCGAGTTTTTTCACTTTTCCAATCGCCTTGAGGTGGTCAGCGACGGTCGTTTTACTGACTTTGAGTTGCTCTGCAAGTTCTCGAACAGTTGTTTTGGGGTTTTCTTCCACCACTGATCGCAGAACATCATCATTAAGAGAGGAAGGCCTTCCACGACCTTCTTCATCTTCAAGGCTGAAATCTCCCTCCCGAAATTTTTAAACCACCTTTGCACAGTGCACTCATTAACACGACCCTCGCCCCAGACTTGGTTAATGTTTCTAGCCGTTTGGGCTCCGCTTCGGCCGAGTTTAAACTCGTAAAAGAAAATCGTACGACATTCTCGCTTTGACATTATAAGGATGACTGAATTATTTCCAAGTAGCGGAATGCTACAGAGGTAAACAAACAATATCATTTGGAAGAGGATTAATAAGTGTTGACATTCATACAAATGAGTAATCCTGTAAACGTAAACAGAATATTTTATATAGATTTTTTTTAATGAAAACTTAAAATCCTGCATTATTTTCCGGACAACCCAATATACCAATGATATCACTAGAAGTGCCTTTCCAATTCAAACGATTGCGGTTTCCAATGAAACTGGCTTTTGCAGTAATGTTAAACATATCACAAGGACGGTCATTGCTGTTTTGTAAATTGAACTCGGAGAAACACGATTTTCTCTAGGACAGTTTACGTCCTACGCTCCAACCCTCTTGGAAACCAAGACATTTTTTTGTATTTTATTGCAAATGGAATCACCAAAAACGTTGTATATCCAAGTACACTGCAATGAACTTGACGCTGAATGTAACAGTAGTTACAATTTAATATAAAGTAATTCTACACAAAAATAATATTGCGTACGTAAATACCTAACATTATGACTAAAGTTGATATCAAACATTCAGTTGTGTTCATTTAATTTATGCATATGCTCCTCTCTAGCAATATATAACCAAAATAATGTGTTAAACAACATTTTCTCTTATCCCCTGGAGGTTAAAACGCTAGCGCTAGTTTTATATATATATATACTACTAGTTGTACATATAGTTCTGCATGTGGTTATGACCTACTAGTGACTAGTGAGCAGGTTAGTCTGATCGTATCTCGACCGTATTCATCCCTTAGTACAAGATTTAAAGCTCTCAAAAAGATTCAAACAAGCTTGGCAACTATTTTAATAATCGATTTTTATTACGTTTTTAAATTTATATATTGGTTTGTGAATAAACAATGAATATTAATATATTGAAGATTAAAAGATAAACCGTTTGAAAAAAGAAGAAAAAAAGGTGTAAATTTGAAAGACAGGCAAAAAATAATGACTCGACGTTTGCCCAATATTCAAGTGCATGAACCTTATACGAATTGTTGGTAGTGAACGATTAAATCCAGCCTCCCTTCCACAAATCCTATTTCATTGATAAATTTAGTTGGGGAGAATCTTCAGGAAGTACACAGGCACAAAAGATAAACATTATTTGATTAGCCTTATTAACAAGTTTTGATTTTCTTTTTGCCTAACGTGCTCTGATGATAATTATTCATTACTATTTAGAGGAATTTTTTCCTGGATTCATTTTTTATCTTTATTTTACTGTTTTATTGAGTTGTCGGGAAAATAATGCAGCTTTATGATTATAAAATACATACGATTAAATTTTTTGAAAAATTGATTTATTAAAATAAGCTCCATTACTTTCAATACACTTCTCCCAATTAGATGGCACCTTCTCTACACCCTCGGAATAGAATTTAGTTTTTATTATTGACAAATTTTGAAAAAAGCATTTTCTAACGACTTTTGAACAATAAAATTCGTCGGCAGGGGAGAGGTCTGGAGTGTAGGGATGGTGAGGCAGAACGTCGTCATAAGTCATAACCAAGATCCAACAGAAGCATGGAGCTGAGCGTTGTCGCCTTTCGACCAAAGTTGCCAATTTCTAGTTCATTGCGTCAATTTGAGAGTAATGCATTTCGACATCGATTGTTCCGCTAGGATACAAGAAGCTGTAGTAAATGAGCCCAAATGATGCCAACCAAAGAGTCACCATCATCTTTTTTCGATGAGCTATGGGAAACGTAGTGCTGTTTCTCCTTGTCGAGGTATTGACAGAACGTATGCTGTTATCATAGAGAATCCACTTTTCATCACAAGTAACAATTCGATCCAGAAAAAGTTTGTTTTTGTTTCGGCAAACAAGTGTTTCACAAACTTCATTACAATGATTTCTTTGGCAGTCGTTTAATGCATTATTACTAAACTAGATTGGGGTCGATGAGGGTCTTTTATTAATATTCCGCCATCGACCCCGAACACACACTCACTCGCTTCCATCGTTCGAAGGGTGATGGTGTTATATTTCACCCTCACCCCTCGCCATTCACGCCAATAAATACATGCACACAGACAAAACACAAAGACACATAACACATACTATATACAATATAAAAAAAACAATTTCCCCTAAAAAGCGGAACAGGGGACTCAGAAAACATGCTACGCTACTGTGCTCGAGGACTCTTCTTAAATCCGGCGGCATGCCTGCACGCTCTCTGGAGACAAAGCATGACACGCCCTTATTATGTGAGACACATCGAGCAACCTTTCTCTGCATAAGGGGTACCTGCCGTTGTTATTTAATTTTAGAGCATAATTTGTTTCGGGGATTATAATGACGAGTTTATTGTCGTATTTTCTTGGAATGTGTTGAAGATTGAACAATTCAAAGTTTTCCCCAGAAAACAGGTGTAATTGAAGAAAATAAATTATCTTAAAGTTTTCTTCAATTTTACAATGAACGCTTAACGTATTTTCAAAATCTATTATATTTTTATTACTTACATCGAACAATAACTGAGATTTTAAATAAGTTTCTAGGCGTTTTAATTCTTTAAACGATTGGTGTGTATTAATTATGCTTGGATGCTTGACGTGTAGTTTACAAAATGTTATGGAATTTTCGATGTCTTAAACAGTATTCACGAACGGTTCAAAATGAATTTGAAATTGGTTAAATGAATCTTTAATTTCAGCTATTTCTGTATAATATTTGACTTTTCGTCCTATTGAATTTATTTTATATTTAATTTCTAAACTATTCGATTGAATGGTTTGTATAGTTTCGTTGAAATTGTTTATTAGTTCGTTGTTGAAAGAATTGATTTTATTCGATTTTGAATGTTGTTTTGGTCACCCTCAATGTGCAAATTGAAGTTGTCAAATTTTTCCTTGTCCGTATTATCTACGTTTCCGGTTATAAATTTTATGATTGTAACTAGTCCGTTAATTAGCCCTCGCTTATTCCTAACCGTTTTATGAATAGTTATGAGGTTGTGTTTTTCCTCAATAAGGGATTCTGAATAACTTATTATGTTGTGGACGGGTAGTGCTTGTTCTACAATACTCTTGTTCAATTTGATGTATTCTGTGATTTTGTGATATTGCTTATGTATGTCGATTTCTGAAATTAAATCCCGCGTTTCCTGAACTAATTGGCAGAATTCCGTTATTGAGCGATACGTCTTTTATCTCATAGGCGAAGCTGGAGGCGAACGCCGCGAGCAACCTACAACATCATCGTTTTTAGTGTTAAATTGATAAGGCGACTCCCTCGGTCGTTTTATATTAGACAAACGAACATTAGGCTTCGTATTATGGTGAGATTGTTCTATTATAGCCGTTTTTTAAATTTTATTTTTTCACTTTTAAATCTAGGCTTGATTTTACTTTTTGTTTATTTTTGACATAAATGATACCAGGTATTTCCGGTAATTCCATCTTCGATGTATTTCTGTTGCTAATTACTTTTTCTTTGGTAGTCAAATTGTTTTTATTAATCGTTTGGTGTATGGCTTTTACTTTTCCTTTATGGTCACTTACAAAATTATTAAGTAATTTGATTTCTAGGTTTATATGTAACGGGGATTCTCTTTCAATGTGACCATTAATAATTTTGACTGGCTTTAATTTAGTGACAGAATGAATAGAGTTATTATATGCCAACATTGAGAAATTTACTTTATTTTTAATAGTATTATCTTTAAAGTTAGGGTTGTTATTGAGAAGTAATATATGTTTCATTGCTCCATTCGACTCGGGATGTTGGGAAAAAAATAAAATGAGTTTCAATTTTATGCAAATTGGTCTATCAAGTGGTTATTTGATTGGAGAGTCGTTAAATTCGACTCCACTATCCGAGATTATTTGTTTTGGGATGTTGTGTCGAGAAATGTTTTTAAGAGTTTAACTATTTCTATAACTTGATCTGATTTTAACTTATACTTCTGCATACTTTGAAAATGGATCTATAATATTGGGTTGTCCGGAAAATAATGCAGGATTTTAAGTTTTCATTAAAAAAAATCTATATAAAATATTCTGTTTACGTTTACAGGATTACTCATTTGTATGAATGTCAACACTTATTAATCCTCTTCCAAATGATATTGTTTGTTTACCTCTGTAGCATTCCGCTACTTGGAAATAATTCAGTCATCCTTATAATGTCAAAGCGAGAATGTCGTACGATTTTCTTTTACGAGTTTAAACTCGGCCGAAGCGGAGCCCAAACGGCTAGAAACATTAACCAAGTCTGGGGCGAGGGTCGTGTTAATGAGTGCACTGTGCAAAGGTGGTTTAAAAATTTCGGGAGGGAGATTTCAGCCTTGAAGATGAAGAAGGTCGTGGAAGGCCTTCCTCTCTTAATGATGATGTTCTGCGATCAGTGGTGGAAGAAAACCCCAAAACAACTGTTCGAGAACTTGCAGAGCAACTCAAAGTCAGTAAAACGTCGCTGACCACCTCAAGGCGATTGGAAAAGTGAAAAAAAAGGTAATGGTTACGGTATGGTGGGCTTCATTTGGTTTAATACACTACAGCTTCTTAAATCCTGGCGAAACCATCAATGCTGAATCATACTGTAACCAAATTAATACCATGCATCAGAAATTGGCAGTAATGAAGCCCTCTTTGGTCAATCGGAAAGGGCCCATTTTGTTGCATGACAACGCTCGACCACATGTGTCACGTGTAACGTCACAAAAATTATTGGAGCTTGGCTATGAAACTTTGCCTCACCCACCCTACTCTCGGGACCTCTCGCCTACTGACTACCATTTTTTTAGACACCTGGACCACTGCTTACAACACATAATATTCAAAAATCAAACGGAACTGGAAAATGCATTTATTGACTTTATCAATTCTAAAAATTCTGAATTCTACTCAGACGGAATTAATAAGTTACCAACACGTTGGGAGAAATGTATTGAGAGTATGGGAAATTATTTTGATTAAAGAACATTGCTTTAAAGTAACTAGTTTCTTTTTTTTTTTGTTTAATACCAAAATCCTGCATTATTTTCCGGACAACCCAATAGTTAAAAGTTTAATATTTTCCAGAGTGATGGTGTCGACGTGAATTATTTCAAAAGGCTTTGTGGGAGTTGGTGTTATGTTGAAATTTAAGTGCAAAGGGTGTCTATCATATTTATTAACCAAACCATTATATTATTATTATTCATTGATAAAGGTTTGAATCAATTTCCTTTGATTCGGCCAGTAGTAAAGAATTAGAATTAGAATTGCGAGACCTCCTAGGATAGACCAGGGGGAGTCACCCACTTTGGTGCATAAGCACTCCGTGGTCGGGCGCCATCGACTTCTTTGGTCATTTCGGCGCCCTTACGTTCCCTAAAACTAGTCATTCACACACTCACTCATACAATAAATACATATACAAATCCAATTATACATGCCTATCCTCTCTCTAGAGTCCGGGTCGGAGGGTACTCGATATTCCGCCCGACCCGGTTTAACGGAGCAGCGGTGGAGCTTTGAAATAATATGCTGCACCGCCGCCAGCATACTTCTATTCTACCAGAAACCAAATACAAACCTTAACTTATAAAGTAAATACCCCTCTATATACAACCCATAATCGGCCAGTAGTAAAGAGTTTTAATTTTATTGTGCACCTCGTCTACACCTCTGTGATTAGTTTTACCGAAATGGTAGTTTGCAATTATTTCTTGAATCTTCTTCAGTTTCCACGTCCATTAATTTTTCCATGTATTTGCTAAAATCTAGTTCCGAATGCTTGAAATATTTGGACAATGTCCGACAAACTTTTTCATAAATATCAATTATGGTTAATAATTTGAGATCTTACTTTTTGAAAAAGGTTTATTTAAAAAGTAGTAGCTTTACCGATATGCTTTCGAGAAAGCGTACGCAGAATCTATTTCTACCTACCCTTGGTCCCTCTTTAAGTCACCTCGGGTTAAAGGGGAGAAAAATGAAATTGTGCTTAATCGACATCTGATAAGCTGAGTCCATTTTTCTGTACAAATAACACTTTAACTAATTTTGAATTATATGATATATATAACTTCCATTTAACTCGTCCTTTTCAAAGTATAAGCCGTATTTAGACCTTGGTATAATATATGTTTTTATAAAATGTATCAGATCTTGGATCGAATCGATTTCTCGAGAGCTGTTCGAGAATTCCTGTCTTCGAGTTGTTGAATAACTTTATTAATTTGAGTTTAGCGGGACCGAATTCTGCTTCGTCTATTATGATATGATTATTTTTCTAATAACCACAAGAAGTTCCTTAGGCAAATCCTGGGGACTGAAACCGAAAAAGTAACCTATGGATCATTAATTTGGTGGAACAAAGCTCAACAAAAAGTAGCTACCCGTACACTAAGTAGCTTACAAAGACTAGCAAACCTATGTATCACAGGGGCGATGAAAACAACCCCTACAAATGCACTAGAAACCCTGCTAAACCTACCTCCACTAAAAATATTCATACAAGGAGAGGCTAGGAAAAGCTCATTCAGGCTCCAAAAACAATTAAATGGAAAGGAACCAAACAATTCGGGCACACAACCGTAATTAACAAAATCAGACACCCCACATTACTAGAAATGGGGACTGACTACATGGTCCCGGAAACAATCTTCACAACCTCCTACAAAATTTCAACAGACTACAAAGTAGAGGAAGAACACAGGAGAACATCGGATACAATGATATGGTATACGGATGGCTCCAAAACAACCGAAGGAACCGGATTAGGTGTTTTCTGCACAAGCCCAAAATATGAGCAATCAAACTCATTAGGGAAGTGCACCTCGGTCTTTCAAGCAGAAATACATGCTATCAATGCTTGTGCCCTGGAAAATCTCAAAAAAGGTTACACTGACAAAAAAATCCTCATAAGATCAGACAGCCAAGCAGTTATTAAAGGTCACATCAAAATTAGTCAGTGAATGCATCTAAAATCTCCAAAACCTGGGAAAACACAACAAGGTAACGGTATCCTGGGTGCCAGGGCACAGGGGAATTTTGGGTAATGAAGAAGCAGGCAGACTGGCCAGAGGAGGATCCGCAATACCATCCTTAGGTCCCGAGCCTATCCTTGGGATATCGAAAACAAACATAGAATCCTCCATCGCAGAATGGATCCAAATAAAACAAAGAGAAAAGTGGATAAACTCTAACAGTGTTAGACACAGTAAACGCATGATAAAACAACCCTCATCAAAACTGGCAAAAACACTGCTACAATTGGAGAGGGCAAATCTCAGAGGAGTGGTAGGACTACTAACCGGCCACTGGCATCTGAGAAAACGTCTAGAAAACATGGGCATATATAATAGTGATCCAATTTGTAGACTATGTAATGAGGAGGAGGAAACAGCCACTCAGATCATCATCGAATGCGGAGCAACGGCTCAATGGAGATTCAATCTGACGCACAAAAATGACTCAGAGAACCACATTGAAGAAATAACAGTCAATGACTTGATACTCCTGAGAAAAAGGATCGAGTCTATTGACTAAACTAAAGAACTAGGAAGGTACAATAAGCCAGAAGGCTGCAGTGCCTGGGGCACACAAACCCCACCTCCTAGTACCTTTGCTACCATTCCATTCCATTCCATGATATGATTTTATTGACTGGTCCCTCTATGATGGGTACTGTGATCACGGTATTGCCTTCAACATTTGAATTGATAATGGCGTCATCGTGGATCGGAGCGTTCATTTCGCCTAGGTCAACATTGACTATTACTGATTCATTATCAGTTATTTCGTCTGGTTGTTCTAACTCAGCGTCTGATAGTTCGAATTCGCGTAGATTTTCTTCTTACAATTCGGGGAATAAATAAAAGCTTGTTAATATTTCGTCTACATCTTTATCACTTAAGCCGTCCATATATCTATAGCTTCGTTAGCGTTTCTTTCTACTATTGACAGAACGTCGGCGATTACATTTTCAGAACCTTTTTTTTATATTTCATGTCGAATTTGAATTCTCCCAGTTTCAATCGCCATCTTGATAATTTCGAATTTGGTTCTCTCATCGAAAAGAGCCATTGCAATGGGCGATGGTCACTTAAAATCTGAAACTTCCTACAAAAAAGGTAGGGTCGAAAATATTTCGTCGCCCAAACTATTGCAAGTAAATCTCGCTCTATAGTAGCTAGCTTAGTTTCGGATTCGCACAGAGTCCGACTAGCATATGCTATCGGTAAATCTGTACCGTCGAAATTTTGAATCAAGACAGCTCCTAAAGAAACATTACTTGCATCCGTTGTTAGGGTAAACGCTTTTGAAAAGTTCGGGCATTTTAGAATCGGTTCATTCGTTCAAATGTTTTTGCATTTTTGAAAACATTCCTTGCACTCGATTTCTTCGGGTTTATGGTCGCTCCTTTTTTTAATTTTCGTGTGAGCGGTTTTGTGAGTTGAGCAAAATTGGATATGAATCTTCAATAATAACCCAGCAATCCTAAGAAAGCTTTAACTGTTTGCTTGTTTGAGGAATTGGAAATTTTTGGACCGCTTGTATTTTATCTGGGTTCGTTTTACACATTCTGGGGTTACGATATGACCCAAATAAGCGACTTTTGCGTGAAAAATTCCATCCACTTGAATTTTTAAATTAGCTCCTTTCAAACGATTTAACGCTTTCCTTATATCATCTAGGTGTTCCTGTAGACTAGTACTATAAATTATTACATCGTCTAAGTACACTTGGCAATATTTTAAGCCGGAAAGCACATTACTCATTACTCTCTGGAACGTCCGCGGGAGACAAATTTTACAATAATATTTAGCATGAGGAATAGTTGTGGCTCAGGCCGCACTCAATTTGTTCAGCGGTCTCTAGAAGTCCCAGCTCCTTGAAACAAAGAATTTTAGCTATTTTAAAAGGCTTTTTTTCTGTCTTGTCCAGATTAATTTAATCCTCTGAAGCACGCGCAGACAAAGATGGTTTCATTTCCCTGCAGCCCACAGGATGGAAAGATGGAAATCTCATGTTTTATTTTAACTTTGTCAAAAATTGTAGTAGAGTAACCATTATACAAATGATTTTTTTACTGTCCAATGGATTTTTGTTCCTAATCACTGCCATTGTTTTGATATAAGTAGTTCCGTTTGATAGAAGGTTGCGGTTGCTGTCTGTTGCAGTTGTAGGTGTTATTTTAAGAGTGTATCGACGCACATTATTCTTTTGACATTTCATATTTCCCTAAACTTTCTTTGTAATGGCTACATATGTGATTTGACCATAAGGCCATCTTAGGATTTACCACAGTCTTTGGCATTCGATGTTAACCTTTGGTTGAAAATTCCTAGGTGACTTGTTAAAATGCTTTATTTATTGAATTTTCAGGGTTAATGCTGTAGGGTTAAGCGTCTTTTTCTTGATGAATGGCACTATTGTTGCCTGGGATGGGTTTAAAGACCCTTTTCCTAGCACCATTTCAGTGTCATATTTTTATAGAATATGATATTATATTTGTAGTATTATTTTTTGCAATAATTCAAAAGTGTCTTAACAGTATCTATTCTAGTGTATGCTTCTCCAGGCAGCCGTCCTACAATCATTCTAGTCCTAACACGTCCTAGGTTCTGCCATTAGTTTCTGTGATTGTATTTTAATTCAGTTTTTCTCGTGCTTTATTCTTGTATTACTATCCCATTGAACTGAGCACTTCTTTACCCATTGCCTTTTGGCAATTCAGCATGCATACTGCAAAACGTTCAAGGATGATTGGTGTTCTGGTCGCTTCTTAGCCAGTCTATCACAAAATGGTGGTATTATTGCCAAATTCCAATGCCACTTTGATTGCTGTAATTGATGAAAAACGCTTTTGTAACAACCTACAATGTAGAGGGAATGAATTGATGTGGTGCAGAATCCAAGGAAATAATCCAAAACCAAATGTTTAAAACATCTTTGGTTTTTAACAATTATCTTTCAATTAATTTCGTATGGAACTAGTAAAAAGAAAGCAATATTAAGCTAGGTACAATCAAGGAAATGATCTTTGAGAGAAGTAGTAACATTAAATACAAAAAGTTTCTGGAAAGTTGGAGGTTCCCTTTCTGGGAGCAAAGGTTGACCCAAAATTGATTCATGTGATAAAAGAAATTGTAGCAATACAGTTTTAGTTTTGCATATTTAATTGTAAATAAAAAATATTATTCAAGTATTTATTGTTTAATATTTACCAAATTGTAAAATTTAGTACCTCCTAAAGGAGATTGGAAGACAGTTTTGACCATCTGAAATAAATATGTACCCAACTTTTTAAAAAAATTTTATGTGTTCTCCCATAGATTATAACAATAGTTTTAAAGTGAATTTAAATTAGTACTAAAACAAAAACTAAAAATCACAAACTTGTTTTTCTCTCCCTTGTAGGGCTGTCATCCAACAGATCCAAACAAACTAAATATACATTTAGTGCCTCATACTCACGATGATGCCGGGTGGTTGAAAACAGTTGACCAGTATTATTACAGGAGTAAGTGAAGTGCAGAAAGAAGGTCAACAAAAAATAAAAATAATCTTAACTCTCTACTTGTAAAATGTGTAATTGATGTATTCATTTTATTAATTAGGCCAAAATTACCTTGCTGAAGGTGGAGTCCAACATATAATAGATTCAGTGGTCGCTGAATTGAACGCTGATCCATCTCGAAGGTAAGTTGACTGATTCAATCTGTCAATTGTCAACTTATGGTATAATTCTTGTTTCAGATTTGCGTATGTCGAAAGTTCATTTTTATGGAGATGGTGGAATGATCGTAACGGTTTTTATCGTGATTTAATGAGGACTTTGGTGGAACAGGGAAGATTACAACTTTTGCATGGAGGTTGGGTCATGAGCGATGAAGCCACACCACATTACTCTATGTTAATCGATCAAATGACGCTTGGCTTGCGGTAAAATTATTTATTTATTTAGATGTAAAATAATTTTATTACAAACTCTGTTTTCTTATTGCATAGCGTTTCATGTATCCCAGAACTGAAATCTCCTGTATAAAATGCAGTTTTTTTTAAGTAAAATTATGATTTATAGTTTTCTTGAAGATAAATTTGGTGTTTGTGGAAAACCGAAAGTGGCATGGCAGATTGACCCATTTGGCCATTCAGCAGAAGTCGCCCAACAGTTAGTAGATATGGGGTTCGAGGGAGTGTTTTATGGAAGAATACATCAAGGGGATTACGAAAAAAGGAGAGTTATGAAAGAAATGGAAATGATTTGGAATATAAATCCACTAGACAACAAAGGTTGACATAAGACTACATTTTTCCAGATTATAGTAAATAATTTGAATACACAATTTTAGGAGCTAAATCTGAACTATTTACTGGCATTTTATACAATCTTTATCATCCTCCACCGGGTTTCTGTTTTGATATTATGTGTAATGATGAACCGCTGATGGATAAGAAAGAGCTACACAGTTATAATATAGACAAAAAGGTATTCTGATTGTTAATTATAACTTTGTTTAACCCTTCCATCCATGACAAGGTTACACAGATCCAACTCCATTAATACTAGTAAATACTTCATACAAAAATAAAACCCATTAAACAGTATGCAAAGTTAAAAGAAATATCGAGACATCAAGTTACTTCATATTATGATATTATTTTCATGTCAGACCTACATTTGGCCGCAAACCTACCCACAAATAACCAAACACTCACACTAATAAGTACATTCATTAAACAACACAACCTTTTGAACAGTTTGTACAGTTACTCTATATTTTGCCACAGACCAACCTGCATGCTCTCAGGCATTCACACTAATAAACGCGTTCTCTCAAAAACAAAACCTTTATTCACAGTTAAAAGTAAATAGCATGTCATCAAAGTTGTTATTTTCATATGGGATACTCTATATTCTATGACAAACACCCCCCCCCCTAAATACAATCCAAGACTCATGCTAATAAATACATTCATACAAAAATAAAACCTTTCAAACCCTAGTTAAAAATAAAACGCAAGCCATTATGGTATTTGATTGTTTTGATTTGGGGAACTCTATATATCAGCACAACCTCAAAACACTCAAGCAAATAAATACATTCACCCAATAAGGGATAACCAAGTGTTAAATAGATTCAATTATAAATTCAAACAAATGGGTAACTATATTTTCTAGGAAAAGTTGTTTCTAATTTGTTCATGTATATTATTAATTTCCCATTTTATTAAACTTCACTCCTATTTATTATTATCTTGAGCTTATTTATCTCCAATCGTCATGGTCTTTCTTATTCTGCTGGTTTTGCCATCTTCAGTATTCTGTGAACAAGCTTATAAAACAAGAATAAAATTGAACGAATATGTTTAAAATCAGCAATTAAAAGGGCACCAGTAAGACCGGATGGTTTCACTCCCTCCAAGTGTCAATTTAAATGCTTATTTTAAAATTAGACTGTTTTACATTTTCTTTCTGATTTTTTTTTCTTCAGGTGCCAGAATTTATTCAAAAGATTAAAATTTGGGCGACTTCATACAGAACAAACCATGTGCTTGTGCCAATGGGAGGTGATTTTACATACATGATGGCTGGAACGTGGTTTGTCAATATGGATAAACTAATAAAGCAAGTACAATTTATCCGGTGTTAATAATTAATTACAAAATGGTTAAAAACTGAAAATGTACCAACTGTATTAATTTGTCAATAGGTACGGAAATAATGATAGCAGCGTACATTTTCTGTATTCTACACCTTACTGCTACTTGAAAGCATTAAATGCTAATGGTAAAGTTTGGCCAGTTAAAACAGGAGGAGATTTTTTCCCATATTCCTCATCAGACAGTCTGTATTGGACTGGCTACTACACATCGCGGCCATCATTGAAACTTTTAACAATGAAGGCTAATAATATCTTACAGGTACTAGATTATAACACTGAAAAACTTCAATTTCAAATCCTCATAGTATTAATCAAACATATAAAATTAAATCCAGCCGTAATCAATCACCCTTAATTTAATGTATTAATTAGTGTTGGAACATTTCTAAGCATTTTGCCATCTTCAGTGCAATCTCAGGATTTATTTTATACAAATCAATTACAATTATTAACTTCAATACATAATTTCCTTCTTTTTTTAGTAACCAATTTAATTGGAATGGATTTTTTTGTTGTTGTATTATCGGCGTAAAGTGTTTAAAATAAAATTGTTCTCAACGCATTGTTTGAATTTCAGGTGGTAAGACAATTAGATGTATTAATGAATCTAAATGAAACAGAATGTATTAACAAACTGGAAAGAGCTGTCGCCTTAGCACAACATCACGATGGTATATCTGGAACAGCTAAGCAGCATGTCACTGATGATTATGTTTTATATTTGCATGAGACAATTGAAGCGGTTCAAACGCTTTTCCATTCAGCGTACAAGTAAATGTTATAACATTATTATACAAGCATATATATAGATATATAAAAATACAGATATAATAAGAAAGGTAGTATGTACTAAATATGTATTGCTAATATTAGCAAGTAAGCAATTTGGACATGAATAGCTACATTGGCCGCTTTGAAAAATGTTCAATTAATTTCAAAAAGCCCAATGCAAAATTCCTAGAAGAAAGTTTTTAAAACTATCTCTAAATTGAGAAAACAAAAAAGATCAGCCTTTGATATTTAATTGAAATTATCTTCAGGACCTGGGATTTATAAACATTGTTTAAATTTTACAAATACATGTAGGATGTGAAAAAAATGAATTTATACAATGCTAGAAAATTTTAGATAAAAAAAAAATAGTTTATAAAATACTAGAAATTTTTAGAATTAAAAAAATGCATTTATACAATGCTAAAAATTTTTAGATAAAACAATGCATTTGTACAATGCTAAAATTTTTAAATAAAACAACGAATTTATAAAAAATGCATTTATGCAATGCTAAAAATTTTTAGATAAAACATTGCATTTGTACAATGCTAAAATTTTTAGATAAAACAACGAATTTATAAAAAATGCATTTATGCAATGCTAAAAATTTTTAGATAAAACAATGAATTTATACAATGATAGAAAATTTTTAGAAAAAACAATGAATTTATACAATGCTAAAAAATTTTTAGATAAAACAAAGAATTTATACAATACTAGAAAATTTTTAGATTTTTAGAAAATGTATTCTAAAACTTATGTCACACCAGATCGCATCTCACGACCTCTAAATAATCGTTAGGGTTAGGGTTGGAATTGATTTACTCCTCAGGCTAATTAATTAAATCTTGAAGACACCTTGGCATACTTTCTACCAGCCAGGATTTTTTTTCACTGGACTTTAGCTCATTCTCCTTCAAGAACACATTCAAGATTCTCTAGCTCGAAGGAAGAAAGCTCTTACTCACCCTCCATGTGTTTTGTTGGGATTATGAGCAGGCTAGATTAGGTAGGGTTACGATAGGTTAGGCTAAGTTAAGTCCTAAGGTTTAGGGTTATGTTAGAGCTAGGGATGTGCTAGGTTAAATATCCCAGTTTCAATGTTTTTCTATAAATCGAAGAAAATGTAAGTGCAAAGTGCCATTTTTGATAAGATGATGTATATCAATTTTTGTATTATGTTTTCAGCTATCTTATCATATCATAAAATCTTATCACCTTGGCATCCTTTCTACCAGTTAGGAGGCTTGTGTATGCTGCAGGAATACTTTCAAATCTACCTTTAATCAGGAAGGGCTGCATGAATTCTTTTTTGTCCTATGTGCATATCTTATGGTTTATGTTAATGGTAGGGTTACAGGCAGCTAAATTAGATAGAGTTAGGATGGATTAGGTTAGGCTAGGTCAGATAGGTATATAGTAATGTCAGAGTTAAGGACATGCTAAATTGCTCATCCAATGCTTTTCTGTTGATTAAATATACGAGTGCAAAGTCCAGTAAGATGATGTATTTAAAATTGTATTTATTTTCACTGAAGGGCTAACTATTCTTTTTGAAGAAAGCTTTCAAAATTCTGGAATGTTACAACAAATTAAAAGAATGTTAGAGATGAGCCAAATTTGAAAGAAAACCAAGATTTTGAAGAATACATCCTCTTTAACAGGACTATAAGAATAAGTATTTCAACTTGAGTATAATAATCTATAAGCTTAAAAAGATTAATAAATATGGCCATTCACAATTGTGACACCTAAAGATGAAAAAATATTTTTTTTAAAACAATCTATTATGTTTCTATATAAGTCAATTTTAATTTCATTGTATATAAAATTATAGTTTTCCTCTATATTTTTAGGACTGAATATTCATTATTTTTATTCATATTGACCAACTAGTTTATCAAGTGTTAGTTTCTGTTTGTCTTGTTAAATTTATTATCTAGTTTATTTATTGTATATTAATCATTATTAGTATAAAACGGGTAATTATTATATCTTTATGATTTCAGAGTCTGGACAGGCCATGGAGTACAGCATTATTTTTGCTTAAACACTAACATAAGCGCATGTGAAATTTCAGAAAGATACAATAAATTTATCGTCCACATTTACAACCCGCTTACCAAAGATGCTCACAAATTTGTGAGACTGCCAGTCCAAATAGATTACAATTACGTCGTGTACGGAGATTTGGGTAATATAAAAAGTTCTTACGAATTTCCATTTATATGAATAGATATATGAATATTTTGAGACTTTATGCGGATGACGTGTGGCTTGGTTGTTATATATATGTCATAAGCTTTAACAAGTACATAAAATGGTGTGTGTATAACTTTTAAATAAAGCCAAAAAATATTCAATTGTAAGTGCTATTTCCAGGAGCTTCCATTCTCCAACACCTTGCTCCTCAGATGCAGGGGCACCAACGCCCATCCATTTAACACGATCCCTAACTTACAATGACCCTATCTTGATGAGCTCTGGCTGAAATTTATGAGAACTTTCCCTTAATAAATAACATCTTTTTTATTTGTATTTTTTATTATTGTTTGCATCCTAGGGTTGAAAAAATATATATAATAAAGATAAAATAAATCTTATATAAAAGTTATATTTCAACTTTCTTTAAAATTATTATAGTTTTCCATTTTTTTAAATTAGTATTGTGGCAATTCTTTCTTCCACTGTACCCTAAATAAACCTATTGAGGAACACCTATAAACTAAATTCATACCTTGGAAAGTGCACTTTTTCTTATAAAACTGTTTCTGTGATTCCTCCTGACAGAGTCAGCATGTTTCTGTCTCTGCTCTGCCCATCTCCTTCAGATGATTGTTAGGATATGATAGTTTTTCTCCATCATTTTTGAGAGATTTATTGATCTCTTAGCTTGCCTCATTCTTGGTGCATTAGTCCAGTGTTTGTTGTTCTTTCTCAAGCCATTTTTTTTTTTTTTTTTCAATTCCAGCTTAAGTACACACTCAAGTGCACCTAGTTGTGATTGTGGGCCCATGGGTGAGAGGGCTGCCTCTTTTATTATTATATTAACAATTACAGCTTTATTATTTACTTCAATATGGTCTTATAGTGGTAGAAACTATATTTAATTTTTTTAAAATGTTTTTCTAAAACTTTTTACATTTTTTAAAACATTAACATTGGTGATTTCTAGATGATGAAATTCAAAGTGAATTAGTTCCTTTACCTCGTAATTTATTAAAACTTCCTGAGAGAATGGGAAGGCCACAAGCTCAAGATCTACTTTTTGAAGCAAGAAATATACCTCCAATGAGTTTCAGTACATATTTCGTTCAACGTATTGATAAAAAAAAGAATCTGACTGTTCTCAGATTTAAGAGTTATAACGAACATCAGCCCAAGGAAGAGATAGGCTTTTATTTTACTGAGGTAATAATTTAACATTAAAACTGCAATAATATTATTATTTGTATCCATATTTCTTAATTTTAAGATGTGAAAACAATATTTCTTGGGGTGTAGAATTATGCATAAACATGTAATAATTATTGTTCAGATACATTAAATAATCTAGTTGTCTTTCATGGCTTGCTAAATGTAAATTCCACTTCTTTCAAGTAACCTACGAGTAGTCATTAGTCTAACCTTCAAGCTGGTAGTCACACATGAGATTTTTTCTCACAGTTCTTTTTTTAATTAATGTTTATTTAAAAAACAAATATTTAATTATAAATCTTAATTTTTGAAGGACTGTAATCAACTGGATTATTGTGTTTTTTAATAACTACAAATAGGTCACCTGAATAAGAAAAGGTTATGCCAGGTTGACACATGGACACTTAATTTCGGCAAAAGCCCACATACTTGTCCGATAAAGGTTGCTCAGTGTATCCCACCTAATTAAAGGGTGTTATTCCTTAGCGCTTATTATTATTATAAAGCATATTGTGCTTGAGCACAGCAGTGGGTATCTCTGGGCCATACTTGTTTCGATTTTTGTAAAATGCTTTATAGATACCTCACATTGTGTTCTGTTGCGTATATTGACAAAATGTATTTATTAGTGTGAATGTGGCAGAACATAGAGTATCCCATCAACACTCATAATATATAGAGGGTGATGAAAGAATATCAAGTACTCCAGCTCCGTCAGAGAATGGCATTCAAGTAGGGAAAGAGTGAGTGCGAGTGTGAATGGGTTTGGATTGAGACTGATTGAGTTGTGGGTTGACCTAGCTGATGGAACCCACTCTAGGTGGCTGGTCAGATAAAACTAAATAAGCCTGGACTGCCAACACTGGGTGCTTCAAGGTCTGCTGATAATTTATTGTAAATTACAAAAACTTGAATTTCAACAGGACTGCAAGAAGTGATAGACTCAGCTCATTACACATTGTTATTTACATCCCTGTGAAGAATTGAGCTTATATAAATCAATAATCATTATTAACTATAAAAGATTGTTTTAAATTAAGTTAATTTTTAGGATTTCAAGCTTATAATAAACAGCAATTCTGGTGAATTGTTATTTTTGGAAGTAAACAATGAACGTCATAAACTGAGAAACATATTTGGTTATTATACACCGTTGGATAGTGGTTGGAGTTATAAACGCTCTGGAGCTTATATATTTAGATCTGCCAAATTTATCACGCTTGAATTCCCGATAGAATTTTCAGTATACAAAGGTAAACCTTGAATCGCAATAACTTTTTTCCAAAATATACGCATTTTTATATATTGTAATTAATTACAGTTTTAGTTGAGATGAAAAAAAGTTAATGGCACGAGAGGGATTCGAACCCACGACCTTCGGCTAGATACCTCGCTGTTCTACCACTCGAATCCCTCTCGTGCCATTAACTTTTTTTCATCTCAACTAAAAACCGTAATTAATTGTGATATATTAATTGGTCGAGCGGACCACGAAAACAGTGAATAGTTATATATTGTATTGACAGTTGTAAGTTTGTGTTTTGATCTGGCAAAATCTAGGATCGGGTCTGATAGACAAAAGCAAAAAGTAAACCAGAATGATCAGAGAGGATCAGATGCAAACTCAATCTTGTAATTCAATAAATAATAGTTTCTTAGAATAATAATCACATTTTATAGGAAAGAACGTAATTGAAATTCATCAAAAATACTCTGAATGGATTTCCCAAGTTGTGCGCATTTACAAAGGACGTACTTTTGTTGAATTCGAGTGGATGATTGGACCCATTCCATCCCAAGGGTAAATATTAAATGAAATGTCCTTTTATTTATCAAACCAGAACTCATTATTAATTGAATTTATGATGTTTCTAACGCTTAATAGAAAAAGTTTAGATAATCAACTAAAGCGAAAACTTAGATCTTTTTTTCTTGAAGCAATTTGACATCTAGTATACTATCTTTGGGCTAAACAATGATATATCTTTGATTTATTTATTTTATTTTATTGATTATTTATTAAATATATCAATTTTATCAAACACTTTAACACATTAATGCAGACTGGAATTTTATTTTCACATTCTGAATGGTTTTTATTGTTGGGAAAAAAATTTCTTCACATTCATGCCTTCAGGTGAGCCATCTCACTGGTTGGAATACCCTACCTGACTCCTTTGAAAGTCAGTCGCAATGAACGTGTCGGTTGATAAAATTTTTTGCTATTTGAAATTTAAATTTTTGACTATCAATCCTTTGAAAGTAATGTTTAATTTCAATACAAAATTAAATGTTGGATTGTCCAAAATTTATATTTGATAGAAGATCTTTAATTTTTTATTAATGTCTTTTATATTATACATATTTTCACAAATAACACACTGATATGATGTAACATTTACAAGGCTTGCGTGGTTTTGTTTCACTGGATGAGATGTCTCTCAACTGGTATAGAGAAAATGTTGAGACAAATCACCCTCTACAAAATGTTAATGAGAACAGCAAAGAAAACTATATTTAACATCAACAAAGAAGTATCTCCCAAGGGATTAAACCTAAAATGGAAGACAATATCCATTACTCATAGCTCCTATTGAAAAGGATATTTGAATTTGAACTAAGCTGTCAAACAAACAAGACTGAGAAACTGATGTATCTACATTGAAGAAGGTACAGGGATAGGAGTATTTGAGTGTATTCAGAACTCATGTTCTGCGCTATCTTTAAAGGCGAAATCCATGTAGACTCAATTCAATTTAAACTGAGGATATTAAAAAAAAAAGACAAAATATAATGTTGGATATGCAAACCGACATCAGAGCATTAAATTCAAATGGTGCTGAATGGCAACCAAACTAAACAGGTTAGGTGTAAAAACAAAAACTTGCTCAAGGGTCTCAGGGGAATAAGGAAGCATATCTCCATGCAAGGGAAAAAGCTGCTACACTGCTGATAAAGACTGACCCTTTTGCGGTATAGGAACCCATACATGAACAGTATGCTCTACTTCGCAACAGCAGAGGTCATATAAACCCTCAGGGTGCTGGTGTTTTTGAAAAAAGCCCATTTGTAAGAATGTCAGGTTTGAATGCAGGGCCGCTGGATTCGAACCCGGGACCTTAACCTTACAGTGATGAGCGCCGTGTCAAAGATGGAACCTTGCGGCAGAATAGAAAAAGCTTTTAATACTGTGTGGCATGACTGAACTGTGTACTCATTAATAAAATACAAATTTACAGCTAACATTATCTCAAAAATGCATTCTTACCAGAAGAGAAGACTGTTGACTCTCCTGCAACCATGCCCTGACTGCAAATAAAATCCATTCTGGTGTGGTAACTGCTTGTGGTTGACAACTTTTGAGCAACTTCTCTATATGTGCAGAAGCTCATCCAGCTTAATGGCACGATCTCATCCCACTCTCATTATTGGAGCAAGCTGCAAACACTAGCTACAGCAACAAGAATACAAAAAAGCACTCAGTTTTTGCTCTCTTCGCACTCTCAACATTTTGGCATATGCTCGCTACTGACCACCTCTGCAACAACATCATGATCATCTAAACCAGTCAATGGACTCTAATCAGGTGCTCATTTCAACACTGTGCCTTCTAAGTGCCACCAAAAATCCCAGTCAATAAACTGGTGTACATGAGGGTTGACTGTACTGACTACATCTTGGAGGCAAAGCAGAATAACTAAATGCTTAACCGTAGATATACTGGCACACTGCAGCTTATAACAAACATGATAAAAGCAAAAGCAATCTTATTTACAAAGTTTACACACATTTACCAAAGAAATTACTGTCTGAGTATATTACCATGGCCTAGTAGTAGATAAAATGCTAACATTGCCTGCTCCATACCAAGCGGTTTAAGCAAAGGGCAGGTGGCCATCATATTTATTTTTGGCCAGGGAGTCCAAGATGAGCACTTCTGACAAAAAGCTTTCATACAACATGATAGTTGTATAGCTAGCCATGGATTCTCACCAGTCTTACCAATATTATTGCTAAATTGCAAAATTAATCCTACCCTAACATCTTAACTGAATTCCTAATAGGACACTGCAGACTGAATGGGCACTTGAGAAAGATTACAATTAAACCAAAGTGCTACACTTAATTACAGGAGAAAATGCTTTGGGATAATAACATAACCATAAAAGAAAACCACTAAAACCGAGTGAAGTAATCAAATTCCTTGATGAACTGTGTTATGTGCTTTAAGCACAGAACAGAGGATACAATAACTCTCAATGGGCAATATATTCCAAAGAGGTCACACAATTACACATTAACATAACATCAAATATATATTATTTAACCATGTAAATTAACATGTAACAATAATAAAATAGTCCTCGTTATTGTATTGCAATTTGTTAATATCAATAATTGTTCAAACCCATGAATCTGTCATGTCAATTATAGGGATGGAAGGACAAAAGAGATTGTAACAAGGTACATAACCTCAATTGAGAACGATAGGAAATTTTTCACTGACAGCAATGGAAGGCGTTTTATGCCAAGGGCATATAAACCACATGAAAATATAGAAGCTAATTATTATCCTGTAACTTCAGCTGGACGGATTTCAGATAAAAACTATACACTGACTGTGTTGACCGATAGAGCACAAGGTGCTTCCTGTCCTGAAGATGGAATCTTGGAATTTATGGTAATATTGATCAGATTTTCTTGTCTCTTTATAAAAATTTTTGGAATAAATAAACTAATTAAATACTGTTCTATGTTTCAAGCTTAACAGAAGGACAATGCACGATGATGGTAAAGGGGTTAATGAACCACTCCAAGAAAAAGTCATGGGAATAGGTTTAGTCGCTCGTGGAAAACACATACTGTGTTTCCACTCGAATGCTGACAAAGATAAAATAGCCAACTGTCATAGAAAGATGGCTCAAGAAATAGCTTATTCTCCATGGATGTCGCTCTCCCATACACATTTAAGTCGTCAAGAATGGCTTGCAGCCTACTCTAAAAAGGTGACACCCAGAAAAAAAAAATTCTAAACAAATATTTTAAACATCCTTTTGCAGGTTTCTTACATCAATTTGTACATGATACCACCCAATATTCATATTTTGACTATGCAAAAGTATGCATTTGACAAAATTCTTCTTCGCTTTGAACATTTTTATGATATTGAAGAACACTCAATTCTCAGTATGCCAGCGACGTTTCAGATATATGTAATTTTTTTTACATCTCATTTATGCATTGTTTGTTTAAAAAAACATCAATGGATTTTTTTTTCAGAATCTTTTTAAGAATTTCGAATTCATAGACATGAAAGAGATGACACTTGGAGCAAACAAGATAAAACAGTGCAATTCACGTATGAAATGGAGAAAATTATATAACAATACAACAAAGTATGCTTGGGATGATTACACCAACTTAACCTCATTTACTATTACACTCTCACCAATGGAAATAAAGACTTTCTTATTAACTGTACGCCCTCTTAATTAATAATCAGAGATAAATATTAAGTAAATTATTTAGTGTAGTTTAATATTAAGTTTTTAAAAAAAGAACATCACATGTACTTTATTAATATTATTTCTAAGCCATTTATTTGTATTATGATACGATTATATATTATATAATGTATATACATATAACTCTACTGCTGTATATAAGTTAACTTTTGTTGGCCAATTGTGTGTGCGGTATTGAAACAAAAGAGACTGTAATTTAAAAAATATTTAATAAAATAAAATTCTTTTGATTATGACAGCACACTTGTTCAACCAAAAATCCTAACCTTCTAAAAACACTTTTTAATGAGAATAGATTATTTTACCTGGCAGATTGTTTATAAACTAAGTCGAATGCCCATAGAGTGGCGATTTAAACTACAGATCTCACTTTTAGAGAATACGATTCTTTCTTGAATTGTGACCGATTTTGTTATCTTAAACTATTTAATGAAATGTAAATACAAAAGTGAAAGGATCTCTTTTACAAATAAGACAACAAAGTTAATTGAATGCCATTTTTAGGAGGTGAGATTTTGAATATGAGTTAGTTTTATAATGTCACCAAATGGATAAAAATGCTCGGGGATAAAAAAAAGAGTAAATATATTAATTTCTTATGTGTGTAATTTGTACAAATTTATTTTCCTAATAATGAATTTATAAGCAAAATTATACAAAGTAAAAATTTGATCTATTTGTGTGGTGATTAATGACCGTTAGTCGATGATTATTCAGAAATCCCGTGGTGCAGCCTGGTGTGATGTAAGTTTCAGAAAATCATTTCCTTTGTCGTGCCAACGTTTCAATCTTTATTGAGATCATCTTCAGGGGCTGGGATTTACAGACATTGTTTACATTTAACAAATACATGTGGGATGCGGAAAAAAGTCTTTCCCCCCCAAGGTTCCAAGGCTCCCTTTTTTGTCTAGGGTGTTATACAGACTAAACTATAATTTAAAAGGATTATGTTCATCCCTATGCTTTCCTTAATATAAATTTATAACATTGTCACCAATCACTGATTACTTTGATTTATGTATATAAGCCATATACAGCTTAGGACCGTTCCCTGTGTGGTGTTGGCCCTCCCTAAGGCTTTGTCAAAGTGTATCCCATGAGGTTGCATCAGGGTCTGAAGTCAGTATATTCTGCTGTACTGACATCTAATGATCACAAGCAGAACTCCCAGCCTACAGCAGACTGGCTAAAGAACTTATTCTAAATGCGCCAGGGCCAGCTCAAAGGCTTTGCTACTATCTACAATTGAGCTTATGCAGGTGCATTTTTTGGACTGAAGAATAAACCATGCAATCATAAAACAGGTCGAGCAGAGCAGCGAATCAAACAAAAATAATATAACAGAGATGAAATACATAATAAACCCTATCCCAATGTCCTATTAATTAATAACCAGGTATTATTAAAGACCTTAACTAATCTAGATATAATTTTTAAAGATCCTTTTCAATCCTTTTTCCTACTTTTAATCCTTTTCATATCATATAGATTTCATTTATAATAAAACTATTAGGCAACTAGGTTTTATTATTAGAATTTGTAGGGATTGCAAAAATCAACAAATTATAATAACACTTTAAAACTTAATACTTCCTAATTTAATAACTCTCAAAAATACTCTGGAAAAAGTTCAATTTAAAATCCTTAGATACATATATTTTTTAAATGGTGAAAATCTTTAAAATTGCAATTTTATTAGATTATATGTCAATATGGTCCCTTGGGAATTTTGAAACAAGATAAAAGTGACATTATTTTCTTATACATATTATTACAGAATTTAATAGATTGTCCAAACTTACTTCTGAAAATTGATACTAATTGAAAAATGGCAAAAAGGAGGGAAAATTCGAAAGGTGGGGTTGAGATAGGAAGTTGATGTCTGAGAGAGTCAACGTCATGATAGCTCAAGTGGTAGAGCAGCGGCGTATCTAGGTGAAGATCATGGGTTCGAATCCCCCTCGTGCAATATCACATAAACTGCCTGGAGACATAGATATTTTTTTGTACTTCTTTAAATAATTATTCACTATTTTCGTGGTCCGCTCGACCAATTAATATATCACAATTAATTACGGCTTTTAGTTGAGATGAAAAAAAAAAGCTAATGGCATGAGAGGGATTCGAACCCACGGGTTGAGATGGGGAGTTGATGTCCGAGTGGATCGAGGTCACGATAGCTCAGGTGGTAGAGCAGCGGCGTATCTAGCCGAAGGTCGTGGGTTCGAATCCTTCTCGTGCCATTGGCTTTTTTCATCTCAACTAAAAGCCGTAATTAATTGTGTTCTTTTATGTTATATTTTTTCTTTAGATTCTTGTTTAAGATATTGTTCATCCCATTTATTATTCCCATTTATTGTTCAATTATTATTTGCTATTAACTTATATTTAGTTTTATTGATGAGTTTGTATTAGAGACCTGGCTGGTTTTTCTTTTTCATTTATGTAAAAGGCTTAAGCTATGAATTATTGTAAATAATTAAATTTATAGCCACTACCTATGCGATATTCGGATAAGTAACAAATATAATAAACAAGTGTAATGTGTAAAGTTTTATTATCAAAGAAATACATTTTTTGGCCAATGATAAACAAATTACACAAAATAATGTCATGTTTGGAAATGCATACTTGTAATTACATTTTCACAGCCTAAATAATATCCATTTAGTTGTTGATTTCGAATATAAATTCCATTAAATAACTTAATACAATATTTGTACACTAAATAAAAATATTTATCATTATGCATTTGTAAAGTACAATATGAATTATAATTAATTACAAGTAATTTCTTCTAAACTGAATACTTTTTATTTAAATGCTTTGATTAATAAAGACAAAATAAATAATCTAAAAACAAGTATGTAAAGAAGTAAAAAAAAAATTGTTTAATGGCTTGCTCATTTGCATACTTTGTATTTTACCTTTTAAAGTATTATAAATACTCTTTTTAATACTCTTTTATTTTATTTTATTTTTACGAACAAGGAACAAAAGGATGCAGATCTGATACATACGTATTTCTTTATTGCGTTCTTAATTATTTCTAATTTCTATTGTATATTCTAATTCGATGCTACTATCTTCCACTTGTATGTAGTATATTTTTCTGATGGGTTTTTAATTATGTTATAATACTAAATGCTTAATACTAAATGTAACTCCTTGGAATGTTCTACTTATTTTATTAAGTATATTTATTCTATCTTTTAAGGAGTAATAGCAGAGACAAAATTAAATAACTATGGGTGAATGAAACCGACCATAAGGCACTTGTGGTTTATGCAATGATGACATTAAACTTATTTGTTCGGTTCTACCCACTTATATGAACCGTAGTATTTATAATTTGACTTTTTAGTCATTTCATCTCCTTCAACAGGACCTCTCGATCCAAAGCTAAAAAACAAAAATAAAATATAACACTCTACCAAAATTGTACTCATTTCATATTAACTTATTAAATTTATAAAAATGTATTCTACAAACATAGCCAGCTACATGCAGACATATTTTAGTTAGTATAAAGTTATTAAGTATATTAGTAGTTGATTTTAGAAGGTTTTATGTCTTAAACTAACGATATATAAAAATGTTAAAACAACATGAATTTAAAGCATACGTGTATGGGACTGGCTGGACATTTTCGTTTTCTATGCTATGCAAAAGAGGCGTAAAAATTCTCCACGCTTCTGCTAATTCATCAGATCTTACAAAATGCATCTGCGATCCACAGAAGACGTCGAGAATCAGCCTTTCGTATGCATCTGGTAATTTGACATCCTGAAAATATGAAATATTTATGTATATTACAGTCGTAAATTTATTCGTGTTGCTTATAACTAAATTCTTCTTAATTGTGTAAAATCCAGTGGTGTGCTAGCTAATTAAAAAAAAATCTGTCTATTAGATTGGCAGATAATTGACAGACAGCTAATTAGATAATATTAAAAAAATGTATCAATCAATATGGATGATATAATCACCCAGAACACCTCTGCGGATTCCACAAAATAATAAAACCAGTTAAATATTTATTTATTCATCTTGAGATTTTAAGCTGTTGAGTTATTTTATTACAGGAAAATGATAATAGAACATGTAATATTACCAAAACTGTAAAATTAACAAGTTAATATTCAGCTCAAGACAAATTTCATAGGTTTTAAACATAGATAAATAAGAACTTGGAAATAATAAATAGTTGAAAAACAATTACTAATTACCTACAATTCTTGACTTTAACTATAACCTTAAATAGTCATTTGAAGGTTAGAGTTATGTGCTTAAGATCTCAAACACAACATTCTAACCTCCAAATTATCATTGAAGGCTGATACACCCTCACAATGACTTTAATTACATTTAATTAATAATTAATTCCACTAGTTTTCATCGTCCACTTGACCAATTAATTTTAATTAATAATATTTTTTCTACATGGAACGTATTTCAAAACACTTTTAGAAACAGCTTGATTTAGATCACCCTTTTATGTGAAAATCACCTTATATCTGCTTCCGTATGTTAGGTCTAATTCTGATTCTTCCATGCTGAATGTCATTCCAGGTGTTTTTGTCATCATTTTGATGTATACGGCTTCACCTGGCTGTACTCTTATGACCAATTCATTTCGTTTACATTTGTTGTCAAAAATATCACCAGGTACGTCACGGTACTGGATTCTAATTTCTGCTTTTCTTTCGTTCAATGCTAAAAGAATTTTTTTTTCATTATAAGATGAGCGTTTAACAATTTGTTCAAGTTCAATTACCTTTCCCACATCTTAATATGAAAGGTACACCTTCCCAACGTTCATTGTTAATCTTAAGGACAGCGGTACAGAATGTTGGAGTCCTTGAATTTTTGGGCACGGTGGGATCGTCAAGATATCCTTCGCACGCTTCTCCAGTACCGTTTGGGTCTCCGACATATTGGCCCAATACTACATCCTCTAAACTCAATGGTTTTATAGATTTCAGAACTTTTACCTTTAGAAACAATTAAACACCTAAATTAGTAATTATTTATTAAGACTGCTGACTGTATTTTATTATTGTTGGTTGTTTGAGTAATTCAGTCAGAATAATCCTTTTACAGATTAAAATGGCTGGTGTATCATAAGAAACAAATCAAGACAATGGATGAAAATTTGTCAAAAGTCCAAAAGAGAACATTTAATTTTGTTATTAATCTCTTCCAAAAAAAGGCCTCAACTTCAATATTCTAACCTTGCAAGGATTACCATCAAATGTTTTTTTGTGACTGGGAGTTTTGTAACAAGAAAAGGGCCGAAGTTGTTTCGTAGCATCGAGTTGTCCATGTGTAGCATCCAAGTTGGCTGTGCTTAGAAGGCGAGAATCATACAAGTGAGACCTCGTCATCTCAATGAGTCTGGTTTCAATGAGGCAGTGTGCCTGCTTATATTTAGAAGGGCTCTACTCTGATAAGCTGCAGAGTAGAGGGTAAAAACATTCTATAAATGGTAGTAGCATTCAGCGGTAATGTGGTAACTACAAGTGGCCACTGCAGGCTGATACATCCTCACAAGGTTTAAAATGGTTGATGCATCATAACAAACCATTCATGGTGATGGATAAAAATCTGCCAAAAGCTCGAAAGAGAAAATGAAATTTTGTTAATTTCTTCAAAAAAAAAAAAAAAAAAAAAAAAAACCTCACCCCTAAATTTCTAACCGTCAAAGGATTATCATCAAATGGTGATATATACATCATTAAAATATCGGTGCATCACAACAAATAGCTCATGATTTACAATGAAAATCTGCCAAAAGCGCAAATGAGAAAATTAAGTTTTGTTGATAATCAAAAATGGCTGCAACCCAAATACTCTAACCTCAAAGGATTTCATCCCCACTAGGCTTAAAATGGTGGGTGCTTCAGAAAAATGGTTTGGTGAAGGTTGAACATTTTCTGAAAGCTCATATTAAAAAAAAAAAAAATTGAAATTTTGTTGATTTCTTAAAATAATACTAAAATAAAAACAAAAATAATCCTTTACAGTTCATGTTTGATTGACCAATTAATATTTTTCAATTAATTAATATTTATGAAAGGTATTGGTCGGTATAAAAAAAGTCACGGATTCAAACCCACCCCCTCGGCTAGGTACACCGCTGCTTTACCACTTGAGCTATCGTGACTTTGATCCACTCAGACACCAGTTTGAAAGGTGGGCCCGAGTGGATCAAAGTGACGATACCTCAAGTAGTGGAGTAGCAGCGTATTTTGCCAAAGGTCTTGGGTTCGAATCTTGCTTGTGACTGATTTTTTTTTTTTTTTTTATCTCGACCAATACCTTTCATAAATATTAATTCATTGAAAATAAAAATAATGTTTTTTTAAAGTCCCTCAGAGAATCTTTGATATGATAATAATAAATAATATAGTCATTGGTGATGCCTTCCTGATTAACATGAGTTGTAGATGTAATTTTTTCAGGGTATGCCCTTTCAGAGATATTGTATCCCCCGTTCTCTGGCTAAAGCATCAGTGAGTTCTATTTCATCAAGAAATTTGATTAATAGGCCCGGTTTCAGTGGTTGAAGCTCTTCTATGGTCACATCGTACATCCCAAAACATTTCCTCCTGTGGGCTAATGTACCTCTGCAGTTTGTTAGTAAATGTGTTGGTGTCTCCTGATTAACATTACTTTACTTCTTATGTAGTTTACTTCTACTTTAAACAATAAAAATCCATCATTAATTAATGTATTACGCTATCAACATTTCTCACTTTTTCATTTCGAATGTCATCAGGGTGGATAGTTGCAGGTTTTTCCATAGCAACTAAACTTAAGATTTGAAGGAGATGGTTTTGCATAACATCTCTTATGATTCCGAACTCATCAAAATAGCCTCCTCTTCCTTGAGTACCAAATGGTTCTTTAAATATAATCTGAACCGAAGCTATGTGAAGACGGTTCCAGGTTGGGCTAAAAATCCCATTTCCAAATCTGTAACATAAACCTCCATTTAATAGTTGTACAAGTTTCAACTTGCAGTTTGATTATTTACCTTAATATCATCAAATTCTGAACCATTTCTTTTCCCAAATAATGGTCTATTCTGTAGATTTGCTCTTCTTTGAATAATAAAGCTAAATGATCAGACAATTTTGCAGAGCTATCTGCATCTTTCCCAAATGGCTTTTCAACAATGACTCTAGTCCAGCCCCTGTTTTAAGAAAAGCTATTTAAAAATATTTTTTTTAAATAAAAGAAATTAAATTTATAGAGATAAAACAATGTCAATGCAACAAAAATATAGGTACTTGTTTCATCACTATATTACATATTGAAAAGTAATTAATCCAATAATACAATAAAGTCAGATATTTCTTATTTAAAAACAAATAAATCTAAACTTACTTTGCTGACATACAAGTGTTACGCAAATTGACTGTAACACTTTCAAAAACAGACGGTGGCAACGCTAAATAAAAAAGCCTGTTAGCACTAGCTGATGGTTCAAGTATGTTTATTTCTTGATTCAAATGCTCAAAATCAGATCTCGAAGTGTAAGAACCTTTAACATAATAGTTGAGATTCCAGAATTGTTCGTAAAGGCTCTCCTCGTTAGGGTTAACCTAAAAATTTTACACCCTTGTATTGTTTGATTGAAAATATTGAACACATTTATTAACTGAATTATTACTTTCATGTAACTCTTGCAATGTTCTTTTAATTCAGCGACTGATATATCTGATCTAGCGTAGCCAAAAAATACTATGTTACTCGGTAAAAGTCCATCTCGATACAACCACCAAATCGTAGGATAAGTTTTCTTTTTTGCAAGATCTCCCTAGAAATAAAGAAAACACATTATTTCATTGGTTTATAAATTTAAAATGCAACAAAAAAGTTCTTTACTCACTGATGCACCGAGAATAATAAAAGTGTGGTGCACATTTCCTTCAAAGTTGGACCCTTCTTGCTTCATGTTTAGTGACCTTAGCGATTTCCTCATCAAATTAAGGGTTTCTGAATAATCTTAAAAATAAAATAATTATATAAAACATGAATAGACTCTAGAATTATTAATATGGTTATAAACTGAAGTGCAAATGATTAAAAGAAAGTAGTAGAATCAGTGGGCTGCATATCAAGCGCACTGTCGATAGGTGGCCATTATAGCACCTGGCTTAGAAAAGAAGGGTCATCTTCAAACGGTTGATATAGGCCATAAGAGGTGGACACACAGACACTTTAGGCCAAAGTACACGGCAGTGTCCGGTATGGAGAAAAAAGTTGCTTAATGTGCCCCACCTATCTTAAGGTGCAATTCCTTGGCTCCATATAGAGAGCACATAGGAATACCACCCAATATGAGAAGTGTGCTTGAGCATGGCAGCGAGTATCTGGATCCCCTGTTCCAATTTTTGGAGTAAATAGGGTAGTTTATTGTATTTAGTACTGCTAGTTTTACGCCCATAGGTTGTGCTGAGAGGGAATGTATTTATTTGCCTGAATGTGTAGTGTAATGGCAGAACATTGAGTATTCCACCACCATAGTTGAGTGTATAGTATGTATTTGGTAGAATTATTTAAGAATGAGTGATGGATTTATGAACAGAATTGACCTAGATGTTGACAGCTTCTCTCCCACACAGAGCACAACCTTGGTGGTTAAATGGATGAGACTGAGACTACCAACACCTGGGATTAGTGATTTTCAAGGCTTGCTGTTAATGGATTGTTAAGTGCAAAAGCTGAATTACTGGTGGAGTGTGAGAAATGATAGGCTCAGCTCGGTACATTTGTCTATATGTACATGAGCAGATTTGAGCTTATAAAAATCAATAATAACCAATAAACGTAAACTTAAATAAATCTTGAACTTAAACTAGGGGACTTTCAGAAATTCACCAGAGTTGCAATAATTAGATAAGTTATGGACCCTTCTGAATAAGCTAAATTCGGCAAATATAAAATGTTGACAAGTACGTATTTAATTTGTTATAGTTTTGTCGTTTCTGATAATAGAATAGATTGAAAACGATTAAACTGTAGAAGAACCCATGAAGAATAACATCATAAAACCATAACCCCGGCCATGACGTTGATAGTCCATCAGTCCTGGTTTAAGACAACTTGAAGCTTAGCTGGAAGGTACTGGTTAATGGTCGATCAAACCGGGTAGTAGGGACTATGCCCTAGGGTCACTAGTCATTACTCACTAGGTCGTCTTCTAAGGCTTTGGTAGATACAGATGGTAGTAACAGAATACGGGTGTTCATTATACACCCTCCTACTTTTATTAATGCTTAATTTATAATACTTTCATATAACACACCAGATTCACTCATTCGGGCCTCCGGTAAGCTAAACTAACACGGAAAATAAAACCTTACTTTCTCCTGTATCAGTTTATCTCAATCGGGGTTAATCATGAGAGGGGTAAGCCACCCTCATATCTAGGGGTGCGTAATGGAATAGTTGGGCGGCAGAGCCACCTTCACGGGGGAGGCGGTATTATTCATTTCATTATTGCTTCCACCGGCGGGCGGTGAGACATATATATATAGTTTAAGGGTGTTTGTCAACCCCATGATAGTTTTATCTGAGGTGGAGTGCTTAGTGCATCATAGAGGAAAAACGTAAAGGGCTTAGTGTGGATCTCCAAGGTCGTGCAGGGCATGGCCTGGATGTAATTGCGTAAGTTTATACTAAGTACAATGTTTTGACCTTTTTATCAACAACCCCTAATTTGGCGATACTGATTTTCTCCTCTGAGGAGCAGGCTTATATAACAACCTTGGTAAATAAAGATGGAGCAGATCATATACCATCTTTTAAGAGAAGTGTCTCCTAATCGAACTATGAGGAAACTTAAGGAGAATTGGAAGTAGAAGCAAAAATGTTTCAGTGACTAGTCGTGGGTGTTGTTGTAGAGCTAGTGAGTACCGTTGCTTAAAAACAAAGGAGTGTTGCATGCTCATTGACTGCTGTTTTGAAAGCCGGAAGCATTGCCGAAATACGGTTGACTGCAGCACTTCTGAAGCATTAGGACAGTTCCGATACGATGCAAAAATATGAGTAAGTCGATCCAGCAATTCCTGAAGCTATACTGTTATCAACTAACCCAGAGTCAGCACTGCGCATGGTTTCTACAAAGGTAGGTGGAAATTTGACGAGTTATTTGCCCCGAAAAAGGCCAAATAGAGCTGAAACCTTGGCATCTGAATAATACAGAGTTGGATTAATTGCAAGATCACTATCCAATTATCCCAAACAAGTGTATAGTCGGGATTGGTCGACAAAACTTCGTAACATAGTAGTAAAACTTGACAATCAGCACGTACTATGCAACAAGAAAGGCTTGCCAAACTGTTTTGTTTTTGAGGCCATTCTGAAGTCTCCTCTTATGAGTCTCGAAGATGCTGATCCTTATCAACCAGCATGATTAGAGTGCCCTACAAGAAAGTGCATTTCCCCGCTTCCGTCTTATGGTTTTCAATTCCTATTATATTTACTGTAGAAGATGTCCAGTAGTTTCTTTTCCGGATACTAATAAATAAACAAATGAGACAAGTGAAAAATACGTGGTTAATTGATTGCTAACTGATTATTGTGCCTGCCTGCATCTTGGTAAAGTTCCATACGGCGACCTGCTGGGAGTCAACATTATTTCGACAATGATTGCGCCTTTCCAGCCACCATCCAATGAGCACTCCCTCTATTTAAAAAAATAAGGTCTCAGCTGACTTTGTTCGACGAGTTATCCCGACCAATAATATAGCAAGCAGCCAAAGAAGCCACTCCACTAGTCTCACTGAGCCGTACACAAGTAACAGGGTTCTGCAGCTCAACATTCTATACTACCTAGTAGCTACGGGATCAGTACAACCATCCGGCTCATTGACCACAACAACCGACGAGCCTCGCAGGAGTTAGAAGGTCAGGAGACGCTTTTGAAAAATGGTAGATGGCTTGTTCTAACTACTACTACTGTACTATTGGAAAAAAAAAAAAAAAAAAAAAAAAAAAAAAAAAAAAAAAAAACTAAACTGGAAGGAAACAGGTCCATTACATGACTTGGTCACTAGAGGATAAATTTTTGCTTTCAATTCACCATCAAGTGTCCTTGAAGTTCAAGATTAGAGGATAATGCTCTCGAAAACTCGTATACGACCTTTTCTAAATTTACTTTCCAAGGTTCATGCGTCCTGTTGGAAAAAAAAACAAAGTGAGAATTGGGAAGGATACAGCTCCACCGCAACAAAAGGCCTATTCTTAGGTTTGTTGAAGTAAATACAGACAAGATTTAGGTCAGTACAGCCTCCTTGATACTAACTTATGAATTAGGGAGAGGTAAATGACGATTGTGATCATGCCCTGCCCAACCAAGACTGACCACCTATCACATTCAAATGAAGACAAAACTCCCCACAGATATTTTTGTTATTCAGCGGAAGAGTTCTTTTATCTTCTAACTTTACTTTCTATGGTTCATGTGTCCCATCGTAAATTGGCAAAGTGCAAAGTGGGAAAGAAATAGTTTCACCGGCCTTTCAGGCCACCATACGATCTAAGCTACAAAACCATTTTGAGTCAATGGCTTGCCATAATACTTATATGGGTATTCATTGCTTTGGAATCATCTGCCTGAGTAATGCTTATTACATTTCGTGCCTTTGTTCTTGTGTGTGTGTCCATCAAGGTACAAATTAGAAAGTGTCTCCTATCAAGGCATTTCCAGATGATTATTAATGTTTAATAAACCTTGCAATTTGTGGCTGGAAAATACCTCCCGTATATAGTAATTTTTCAATTACAAAATTTGTATCATAAATATGGTGGTATAATTTTATGCATTAAAAAACTGTGGTACACAATTTTAACCAAACCTTTACATAGGTCATGATTTTTTAATAATTCAATGTATAATTTGTTTTAAACAATAAATGTATTAAATGAAGCAAATTAAGACAAAAGGAGGAGAATCACGTCGTAAAGCTTATCAATATTTATCCACTAGAGTATCCGGCGTTGCGTTTGATCGTTGAAAGATAATCGACAAAACCATATGAAATCATTGCGACAACGAACGTTACAATTTTACTTGTTCAACCTGCAAACGAAGGCCATCCGGAAAAATCATTAACTTTGAAGCTTGTAAATGAGAAATTTCGACACTTTTTGGAAAAAAAAGTTTAAAATTAATCAACTTACTAGTGTTAGCCATGCTGAGGT
>CM077100.1:36079068-36094007 GCA_039619505.1 Cimex hemipterus | reverse complement strand
CGTTTTCTATAAAGGTTCTGTAAAGTGCAACTACAAAATGTTAAATGGGACTTATTGTTAGTACAATGTAAACTTGCTTACCCTTGGCCAGCTGAACAAGGCAATCATAATAGTTTCCTGCTGTCACTCGACATCAATTTCGTACAACTCACTATGGATAAAACACAATAATTTTAACACTCTTTGAGTCCACGTCGAATTTGACTCGATTGAACTGATAACTATTGAAAACTAGGCGTTCATAAACGCTTAGCGTGCAAAATGATGCGTGATTAAAGATAATCTTGATAAATATTCAAAGTGCAGTATCAAAACGCGAACATGAAAAAGAGAAACCCTTTATGTCCTTACATCACATTACATTCTTCACAGTGAAGTTTGTTCCCAAGAAATACTCTGCTCAGTAGATTTTATGAGAAATGGCGAAAATCATTTGAAAATCGGTTCAGAAAAATATTACTATATTCTGCGAAAACAACTTTTCCGATGTTAAAGCTTTTCCACTCACCTATAAAAATCCATGCACGCTATAAACTATATGAACCTAGAAAGCCACTGTATTTACGGTAGCGTTTGAAAGTAGAGTAAATTTTTTCTGGGTTGAATATTTTTTGAGAATACCATAGTTGACACCAGGACATAGCTGATTTCATTCAAATTAACCCTTTTTAACTTCAAATTAACATTTTTAACTTCGCATTAACCCTTTTTAATTCAATATAACCTTTTTTACATCAAATTAACAGTTTCTTTAAAGCATTAATTTATGAGATAGTATCGGATATAGGCATGCAAAGTAAAATTCCTGTATATTTACAATTTTTGTTTAAATATAAAATATGTACCCTCTTAAAAGTTCATGGGAAAATAATTACAATTAAAAATAAGCATTATATACAATTAAATATAGAAATAAAGTCGTTTGTTAATATTTTACATGAATGTATTTCGGGGTGTCATTTCAATCGCTGTAAATTAAAAAGTGTCCAGTTTAATGAGGCACATCCATGGAGTAATAAATACTAATATAACAAAAATTTAAAAACCTAATGAAGAAAAATAAAAATATTACCAATTCATGATAATATAGTTTTTATGAAAAATAAAGCGTTCTTTTAATTTGAGAATTATTTAAAGTATAAAATTAGTTTCTGCACACAATACCATATGAAAATTAATTACAATTAATTTTATAAAAATAAATTCAAAAGTAAAGAATTTGTAAAACTAAAATTATGAAAGATTAAATACAAAAATAAAGAACTTTTACTTTAATTGGATTTTTATAAATATAAAATTCGTGTCTACAAAAAATAATGAAGATTAAAAAAAAAAATTAAATCCAACTAAAATTATTGAACTATGAATATTTTTAATTTAATGAAATATAATATAAAGAATTTTTAATTTAATTTGATATTGAAAAACTATGAAATTGGTTGTTAACTTTCCAAAAGGATAGTTCCTACTCACAGTAAGTTGTTCTGCAACGTCCGGATTTCGAGCTCTTAGGTCATCATCAGGCTGAAAGACTTCTACAACCACGCCGTGCATTGCCAAAGTGAAACCGCTGATACCTCCGCCAACGCGACGTTCCAATTAACTGCTGATTTTTAATGACGCTCAATTTGAACGTGCGAAACGCGGAAATTATAACACAGAAAAATATTAGAATAAAAAATAATAACAATTAAAATAATTAGTTTAATTATTTGGATGTTTGATATTATTTATATACATATTCAAAATAGGAGGTCGATCAAAATCTGTTATATTATTAATGCATTTATCACCATGTTCAATTTTACATTTTTTAATTTCAAATTTCTCAAACCAATCTAGTTCTTTCCCTTTGCTGAAACTATGTAACACTCTCGTATTTAGATTTGGATTGAATTTATGTTTTGTTTCTTTTAGATGGTCCTTAAATTCGGAAAATTTGCTCGATTTAGGCAAGTGTTCTTTTACTCTCGTTTTATTTCTCTACCGCTTTGTCCTATATATTTAATATCACAATCATTACAATTGAGTTGGTAAGGGTCGAGAGACGTGGTTGTAGAAGTCCTTCGACCTGATGATGAGCTAAGAGCTCGAAATCCGGATCATTGCAGAACAATTTACAAGGAACTATCCTTTTGAAAAGTATTCAACACCACACTCACCCCATCATTTATCATTTCTATTGCTTCTTATATGTACATAATACCACATGAATATTAATTAAAATTAAATTTAACAGTTATATAAAATTAAACATAAAAACAAATAATTAAATAATTAAAATAAAATTTCAAGTGGTAGTTTAGATAAGAACCCATTTTATATTTCAAAAATAAATCTCAGATTAAAAGAAGGCTTTTATTTGTATATGTAATTATATATCATTTTTCATTTTAATTACAATTAATTTTCTTATGGTCTTCTAAGAGTTCATTCATTTTATATTATAAACAAAAAATTCGCAAGTATAAATACGGGAGTTTTACTTTATTTAATGCTTTTAAAAAAGGGTAAATTTGAAATTTGAAAAAAAGGTTAATTTGGAGTAAAAATGATTCCTTTGATATTAAAAAGTGTTAATTTGGTGCAAAAAAAGGTTAATTTGACTGAAAAAGCTAAAAAATAATTGGGCTCTTAAAAACCACATTTTCCCACACTTATAAAATTAAAATAATTTTCAAATAAACATTTTTTAATGTTATAAAGAAAGGATTATTTTGAAACTTAAAAGTTTCCATTTGTAATTAAATACGTTAATTCGAACGTGCAATTGGAAATTAAAAAGGGCTAATTTAGTGCAAAAGCAGGATAAATTTGACAATTTGAAGTAACTGAAAGTTAATTTAAAATAAAAGTAGGTTCATTTGAAATTGAAATCTTAATTTGGTGCAAAAACAGGGTTAATTCGAAGTTAAAATGGGTTCATTTGACGGACAAAACTATATGCAAGAAAAGAGCTTGTTAAAAATGTTACCGAATTTGATATCCAGTCGAACGATTTATTGAATTTTAAGTGCATATAATTATTTAGCTACGAAATCCAAGAACCAGTGGAAACATTATAATCAACATGTTTTCTGTTGGTTTTTTGAATATATACAATGAATCATGGCGTTGATAACAATAAGATTTATTTCTTTTACAAGTCACGTAAGCGATAGCAAATTCTGCAATATTTATAATAAACATCGAGTCCCCTTTTCTTATCTGGAAATGTGTTTATATCCGTGACCTTTATTTTTACCAGACAAAGATTACTTTGTGTCAATTGAGTCAGAAATAAGCGGGTTGCCCTCTCTAGTTCCTGGGTCGTATTGTATAGCAATACAAAGGCTCGAGGAGGGGAATTTTGTCGATAAGTTCAATTTTCATTTCAGCCATCAAACGATTAAAACAAGGCGGCATAAATTAAACAACACCTGTAAGCAAGCTGTCAAGTGAGTATTGTCGGTTAGATTTTTTTGACTACATTTTAACACACAAATTTTCTGAAAGTTTTGCCCCGTTTACAGATTCTTTAGGATTTATTGAATCGTCTTTTCTGGTTTCGAGATAAATTAATATTTAATTAGTAGATTAGTAGCGGGTACTAAAAATTGTATTCTCTGGAATGCAGGCAGTAACTAACACGTCCAAACGGACCTCCTTGAATTTGTTAGGTGCATTATTTTATTATAATATAGGTTTTATTACAACTTTGAGCAATTAATCATCATAAGTCATAATTATATATGAATGTACCTAACCCAAATGTTAAATCTAACGTAGCCTAACTCAAACCCTTAAAATTTCTAATCCCACATCCCAAAATGACACCCGTCCAATATCCACCCTCTCTATTCTTGCTAAATGAAAAATTGGTCGATTTACAAATGTCTACCTGCTTAGAAAACTGAAAATTCCTTGCTTCCATTCAATCTGGCATCCGTCATGACTTTTTCACCAAGTCCGCTGTTCTAAAACATCTCCACCGACACACAAACTACTGTTGATCAATGTCAAATAACCATTCTTGTTCTTCTCTATTTTTTAAAGTCTTCGAAATAATAGATTCCCTCTTACTTACTAAACTTAAAATCTTTCTCTCAAGAGTTCCTCCGCTGGTTACGTTCTTTCCGTTTCAAAAGAGCCATCACCACTCCAAAATCTATCACTTCTCGATTCCCTACAGGGTCAGGGCAACTTCCCTTTCTTCATCACCCTTATACAGATGACTCCTAAATCTTTCCTTCTCACCTCCTCACTTGCACGCCGCAATGTTAAGTATTAAACACAGGCTCAATTAGCTCCGGGACTCCTAGGAAGCTTGAAAGTAAGTAAAACTGTTACTGCTGTTACATGTTCGTGACGGAATATAAAAACAACAATGTACGCGACATTTAGAAATATATACTTTTGTACAGCCTTTTCCCGACAAATTAACCCTTTTTACTTTCAAATTAGTCTTTTTTCGCATCAAATTAATCTTTTTAACTTAAAATGATTTTTTTTTTAAATTTGAAATTAACTTTTTTTAAACTTCAAGTTAACTCTTTTTACTTTCAAATTAGCTTACTTAACTTTTTAGTTAGTTCAAATTAATCCTTTTCACTTTAAATTAGCCCTTTGTAATTTCAAATTAATTCTTTTTTCATTTCAAATTAACCTCTTATAATAATAAATTTACCTTTTTCAACTTCCAATTAACCTTTTATATTTTTAAATTAACCCTTAAACGCGTAAAGTGAAATGTTTGAAAAGTTAAAAAATTAATTATTGAATTCTTACAAGGCCAAATTAAGGCCAATTAAGTAATATAACATAAAATTAATATATATATATTTAACTTGATCATTTTAATAACGATGAATTGGACTCTTAAAAACCGCAATTTCTCGTATTTTTCAAACTAAAAGACAAATAATTTATTTTTATATTTTGTTTTATATAATTTTTAATTGAAATAGAAATTAATTAACATGCAGTTTTGTACACGCCCAATTATTTTAAATTTAAAAAATCTCAAATATACAGAAATTTTAATTTACCTATATTTCATTTCATACCGTGTAATTTTTTTCACGCTTTAAAGAAAGAGTTATTTGAAAATTTAAAAAAAGGTTAATTTGATATTACATGGGGTAAATTTGAAATTAAAAGGGTAAATTGATGACGTAAAAATCTATAATTGGACTATAAATAATTCTTTTTTGCTAAAAAAATTTCGAATTAAAAGATGAATAATTTTTTTTAAATATTTAATTTTATGTTACTTTTAACTCTACTATTAATGTAATCGTAATGACCATTAATGTATTATAGCATAAATCGCGCCGTAAAAACCACAATTTCTCAGATTTCTTAAATTCAATTAGAATCATTTATATTTATATTTCATTTTATGATTTTTACTTATAATTGTAGCTCATTTTCATGAGGTATTCTAATACCCAATTATTTCAGATTAAAACAGAAAGATTCTCAAATACACAGAAATTTTGCTTTACATGATTATATTTCAAACCATCTTCTAAAAATTTTAATATTAAAAAAAGCGTAATTGAAAGTTAAAAAGGGTCAATTTGAAGTCAAAAAGCTATATATAAGAGACTAAGCTCTTGGGTTCGGATCCCGTTCGTGACGCTAACTTTTCCATTTTAACTAAAACCTTATATAAAAAGAATAATTAATTGAAAGAAATAATTTAGTCAATCAGACAGCTAAAAATAATATGTGAAGTGAGATTTTTTTGGCAAGCTGGATCAATTTTCAGATTGCAACTTACATATGGGTCTAGACTATTACGACTTAATTTATCACAAAGATCGAACCGTTTTAATTAGCTTATTTTTTTTAAGAAAGGAGGATTTTTGAAGAAAAAAATCGATTATATCTTAATTTCAAATAGTTTATGTTTAGAGACGAGGGCTTTTTGTTTAGATATTCTAAAGTTAATAATCCTTATTCTGTTAGTAAATATTTAGCTCAAGAAACACTCTTTTGTCTGTCAAAAAATTTCAGTTCTAATTATACTTCTTTCGGTTCGGTTTTCGATTGTTAGCCATGCTTATCTGTAGCATACCGGTATAATTTTGGGAAAAGAATGTCATGTTTTTTTTTTTTTTGTATTTGTATCTGTAAAGGTGAATATTTTTTTAGATTAGGATTCGATCCTTAGAATTATAAGAATCCCAGAAACAATGTAAGGAGAACGTATTGGTCAGGACGGTCGAAACATGATTGAATAGGAGAGCTACTCACCGTACACCTTGCGTTCTTTGACTGAGACACTATCAAATTAGGTAGGCGCCCGTTCTTACTCACGAAAGTCCCTACCGTGGTGGGGGAGCGCGAAAGTAGAACTAGAGCCCCCCTAGGTGTTCGCACAGGTATCTCTGAAGACGGCGGAAGAAATCTGTAAACAAGAAACTATACAGAAATAAATAACAATCCTCAAAACAAAGGCCAACTAGGAAAGGGGAGAAACGCAAATTTATCTCTCACTAATTACAAATTAGCAGTGCCGACATTGTGTGTTATATATTATTCGTGATATATATAAATACACCCCTCTAAACATTTTTAACAAATAATTTTATAACTTTGTATTTTTGCATGTCATTTTTTTACAACCGATTTTCCTACAAGCCTTCAGCCAAAGGCTTTATTTTACCATGAACATGAGATAATAATAATAATAATGCTTTATTGAACTTAAGACAAATGGCAAATGTCTTTTCAAAGCATTTATGGACATGGATCTTGAATCTGCCTGCAAGAGGTCATTAGTTAAACAATCAGAAAGTAAGAAAAAAACATAAAATAAGGTAGTAATAATAGACGATGAAATAAATGGCAAGAAAAGAGAAATAAATGAAGAAAGAAAAAGTAATACAAGTGATACAATACTCAATAATCAAAAATTAAACTCCTTAATTAACTCATATCTGTAATTCTATGAATGCCTAGCATTAAGACTAATGAATATGAGCCATTCAAAACTGTAAGAGGTCAACCCTGGGGAGCATGAAACATCCAAGGTGCAGAGATGCAAAAACCGAATTTCACCTAGAGATGAGCCTAGAAGACACAGTTTCAATAGAATTACACAAAGAACAGATTCCTAATTCCCCTCTAATCCAAATAGCCGAGGTTTAAGTTCAAAACCTCACTTCTTACCTTTACTAGCCATGAACCCTCATAGATACAAAGACCATCAAAATTGTCTTCATGTAGGTCGAACAATGCAGAAGAAATTTGTACTTCTTTGTAAAGGGAGGGATGCGTAGTTGCTTGGATGTTATGACAGGCATTCTCTGTGATGTTGATTTTTACTTTGACTATTAAGATACTAATATTGAAAAATAACTGTGCCAGTCACAGAGGTTGTGTAAGGATAGAAGGAAGGGCAAATTGTACTTTTGAAAAAAATATTTACAAACCATGAAATAATAGACTTCATTACTGCCAAAGTTATAATTTTTGAAATCTTTTATCGGGAGACATCAGAACTTTCAAAATATAGGAATAGTGAAGCTTAAGAGAATACACCAAAACTAAATCCAAGTTGGTCACTAGATGTAGATGTATAGGTACACCAGTTGGAATGCTGCTATGTTTACTGAGCCACGTTTCTGTGTGTATAGTTATAGCAGGCGCAAAAGAGTCTACCGAGAACAGTGCAGTGCTAGGCACTCTCAACAAAACAAATACTTTGAACCTTGAGAATGATCTCAATAAAGATTGAAATGTTGGCACGATAAAGAAACATTTTTCTAAAACCTAAATCACACCAGATCATATCTCTCGATCTCTAAATAATCATTACTCTTTAATTTTGATTAATTGTACTTTTCATCTCAACCAAGACCTTAGATTAAAAGTATGATTAATTAAAATAATTAAAACAGTCAATTATGACTATTAAATGCATGTATGAACCATTACTCTTTAATTTGATATGAAAGTTATTCAAACAAAATAAAAACTAATAGAAAAGTTTAAAACATAAATTAATTAGTCATAATTGGTTTTGGTGTAAATTGTCCCATGATGTCTTGCTACATTAGGGTATCCTTATTTATAAAAGTTATGTGAACATAATAAGACAGCCCAAAATGTGATCCTCATACACTATTAACAAATATCTGGCTGTACCCCATTAGTATTCACAGTAAGAGCTTAGCAGTGTTTTTTAGGCCAATGGTGTAAATGGCTGCAACTATTTTTATCTCATTTATTTGTTTTCTTTTTATGAGTTTACATTGGTTTTCTCTTAGGATTTATTCTAGTTTGTATTAAGAGTCTGTTTGCACTTTTGTATTCTATCCTCTGGACATATGTGTGCAACAATGGCAATCCCAGTATACATTGCTGAAATTGGGCAAATACACTAACAGTCTCTCTAACTTTTTAATTAATTTTATGCCTTTTTTCAAAAGTTTTTGGCCACAATATGTCACCAGAGGTCTAATTATTGTTCTACACAGCCAGTAGGTTATTTTTAGATTTATACCCCATGTTTTATTTACAAAAACTTAGCTAGGCTAACTAGGCTAAATTGTGAGAGTTCCCTGTGGTATGCAGGGTGGTGGACCTATAGTTTAACTATCAAACTATAGGTTGATCACCCTGCAGACTTCAGGAAAAAATCCACTGCCTTTTTTATATGCAATTAATCAATTACAATCTAAAGTTGTTCCCAAATAATTTATGCCAGTTCTTCAAAACTGAGTGTGATTATTCTCCCCTGAGAGACGATTACAGTTATTGTGTAACTCCTGTGTGAGAGAGGGCCTATTTGATTTTTTGACTAAGGGTTCCATTATTTCAGAGTTTTACATTCTCTTTTTGGGATTTTGCTAAAGCTTTGATCATGTAACTTAATTCCCCTGTTTGTTCAGAACTGGTCGATTTGACAAAGACATAGCTGGAGTACTGCAGAGAGCTCGTGTAGCAGTTTAATTTTTAATCTACTGGGAAGGTGTACATGCAGATTTAATGTTTGGGGTGTGCAACATACTGCACTCTTTGAGAGAGCTATTGCATCCATGTTCTGTACTTACAGGGCACGTAACTCATAAAGAAATATGATTGTAGGCCCGGTTTCTGTGGTTGAATTTCTTCTACTGTTATATTGTACATCCCAAAACACATCCCCACAAATGTGACACCTCAGTCTGGTAGTAAGAGTGTCTGCTTCTTTGCAGAATCTGCACCTTGTATTACACCAATCTTCTTCAGATGCCCATTCAGTCTGCAGTGCCTTGTCAAAAATTCTGTCAAGATTTGAAATTTTCATGCTTCCTTTGATGCGTTCTGTTATTTCTTTCAATCCAAACTTTTTTATAATGTACTTTGATTGTTGTGTCCAATTTCACAGTTTCCTCCTTTTACAAATTTGGCGTTTCGCCAAAGATACTCATTGATAGTGTTAATCACTATGCAACAGGATGAAGACCTATCAGCGTAGCAGCCCTTTTCCTTGCAAGGACGTCTGTTCCCTCGTGGCCCTTTACTCTCATGTCTTGAAACCCCCAGAGGGTGACTTTGTTTTGCATACCGAACCTATTTAATTTAGATTTATAATTCAGCACCATCTTCAAGCTAATGATGTTTGCACTTAGTGCATTGATGGCTGCTTTGCTATCTGTTATGGTACCTATATTCTTGTTTTTGTACCCTTTGTTCAAGTTGAACTAGGCACTATTGGGGAGCTTGAATAGTTTTTAATTTCCTTTACTTAATTTTTATTATGTACATATTGTCCAGTCGACTGTTACCTCCAATAGAACATTTTGTAATCAATCCTGTATAAGAACTGTGAGGTGTGTGTGCGTGCTATACTACCTTATGAAAATTCATTTTCTTTTTCCAAAGAACTTTTTTAAAATTTATTTAATACTAAAAATAGCTTAGAGATTATAATTTTTTAATAACATGAATGTTGTTTCTGGTTGAAAGTAGAGCGCACTTTTTTCACCCTTATTGATTATTTACTGTAGAGCCAAAATTAGGCCAAGACTTGCTTCAGCTGTAAATGTAGACTTTGAGGCAAATAAACACGCAAAGACGTTTTAGAATATAAGACTAACCCAGACTTGTTTCACTGACTGTAAATCGTATTTTTCGAATTTCCCGCCTCAAAGGCAAAGCGTTTTTCGTGTGCACGTTTTACATATTTAAATTTGCGGTTAAAACGAAAGATACTCACGTGAAAAAAAATTGATTTTCCCTTTAAGAAAGAAGACGCTGGGAACGTGAAAACCGTTTTGCACATGCACAACATGCACATGTTTCCACGGAAGGTAACAGTCGAGTACATTTTGATTGATTATAATTTATATTAATGTTATCTGCCAGAAAAGCGATTTTTTAATCTATTATCTGAATCATACTGTAAGCCTTTTATTACGAAAATTCCGGCTTTTTATTGACAATAGTCTGTTTTTGTTTTGTTTAAAGATAGCGGTCTGTTTCGCTATGTGGCGACTGTTCTGAAAGGAAATCAGATCAACTTATCACTTCAAAGAGATTTTGATTTGCGATGTCCTTCGTGGAACTGCAGTGAATAAAGCGTCCCCTTTTTACATTTTTCTCGTGGCCTTTTCTGGCCGAACAATCTGCAGCACATTATTACATCTGACAACAGCACTGTCAAAATGGACTTCTATTTTCAGGAAAGAACCCGTGAAAACTCTTACCTGTACGAAACAATATTCTACTATGTAAGTAAAGTTCATTTCATATTATTTTTCGGCCTTGAGAAAACAAAAAATACAACTACAAACAAAATCCATCATTGCACTTTCACTTTGAATCCCTTTACTTTGCCATTTTCCTCATCAACCTAGAGTCTAGGGTCTTTTTTGGCATTTTGTTTTCACATCTTCCATATCAAAAGGTCTAGGTCCTTCAGGTATAAATTTGCGCCCTTTGAGGGCTATTCACTATTCTGTACCTATAGCACTGATGAATCATGCTCGATTGTACTAGTCTTTCGGATGTAAGAATTGCCGTACTGCACGCTTTCGGAGCTTTTCAATCCTCTGTTCTGCACGCATAGCTCACTAGTTACTGGTGAGCCATTCATCAATGAATTTAATTATTAGGCCTGGTTTTAGTGGTTTGTCACAGGCATGATGTAAGATTTGCTTTACTGCAGCCTTTGAGGGCTGTTGTATCCCTCATTCTCTACCTATAGCACTACAGTGACTGGTGAGTCATTCATCATTGAATTTGATTGTTAGGCCCAATTGAAATGGTTTATGAAGTTTACCTTGCTGCACCACTAGGAATTTTGGGTTAAACCCACGTATCTGTCCAGCACGTAAAGGAAGGTTGCTATTTCTTGGCTCCAAATACGGAGCTTTGTGTTGAGAGTGAATGTATTTATTGGTGTGAATTTCAGTGTGAAAACGCTGATGGCAGAATGTTGAGTACCCCATCGAACCTCAATTAGGTTAGTAATAATAGCGTGTGTGAGGGGTGTGGAGTAATATCGAGTATTCCACTACCTTAATTGAGTGAGAGTAGAATTAAAAGTGAGAGTGTGAACGGATTTGGGAACTGATTGCATTAGGGGCTGAAATTACCAAGCTGTTGCGCCTGCTGACTAAACGGATAAGATCAAGGACTGATCCCTGACTGCCAACACCACTAGGGTGGGTGATTCTTGAGACCTGACAGCAAATTATTGTAAATTACAAAAACTGGAATTGCCGGTGGACTGTGAGAACTCATAAGATCAACTCTGTCGTGTGTGTGCTGATTTGAGCTTATAAAAATCAGTAATCAGAATATTTAGGGATGATAAAGGCAAGATGGGAATTAAATGACAATGAGAAATAAATAAGTAAAAGAGAAGTACAATATTCAATGAGCATAATTATTCATTAGTTTAGGTTTAATCAATGTTATACTTAATGTACACTATCAAAATACAGCAAATCAAATAAAGTATTTTGGATATTATTTGATTTGAGCTTATATAAAATAGTAATTAATAATTAGTAAAATCCCAATAACATTTTTTTAAAATGAAAATATATAAGGGCAGAACGCTGCAAGTTAAAAAAAATATAGTCCACACTACAGTCACTTTCCACTTATTAATTCTGACCTCCAAATACTGCTACAATAATAACTTACTTTTTGCTGTAATTAAAATATTTTTTCGATTAAGAGTATCCAGTGAATATCAAATTAAAATTTGCTATAACAACATAATATACATAATGAAGCACAAAAAATATGCACTGTCTACGATATTAAATTACTGTGCAATAGCCCTGTTTATGCAGTTCTATAAAAACCGTAGGTACCTTTGATGAACAATACTACCCTTGATGAGCTCTTTCATGTTTTTACTACAGATGATACACAAAATATTAAAAAACTTGGTCTTTTATTTTACTAACTACCTAAAAATGTTGTGCATCAGTGGCTGGAATGGTTTACCCTTGTTTAAAAATCTTTGTAAACAATAAAATAATATCCAAAATGTTTTGTTTGATTTGTTGTATTTGATAATATACATTAAATATAACATTGACTAAACCTAAATTTATGAATAATTATGTTCATTGACTATTTTACTTCTCTTTTACTTATTTATTACTCATTGTCATTTTATTCCCCTTCTTGCCTTTACCATCTCTAAATATTCTGATTACTGATTTTTATAAGATAACATCTGCATCTGCGTACACTCATGACAGAGTTGAGCCTATCACTCTCACAGTCCACCAGAAATTCTTGGTTTTGGAATTTATGATCCATAACCAGCAGGCCTCTACAATCACCAACCCTTGTAGTTGGCAATCTGAAGTCAGACTGTCTTGTCTGTCCAGCCATGGGGGTGAGGGCAGGGGGCTGTCAATAGTTAGGTCTTTTCAACTCCCAACGCAATCAATCTCAAAATCTAAACCCATGCACACAGAACTCCCTCTTAAATATATTTTTCTTATTTATATTCCATTCACCCAGTTATTGATATTACTCCATCACCCTTTACACCTATTATATAACTGACCTAAGCTCTGGGGGTAGATGGGGTATTCAATATTCTCCCTCTCAATATCTTCTCACACTATACATCCACGCTAATAAATCAATTCACTATCAACACACACTAGGGAAACAAAACATTGTATACATTAATGTATACAATAAAACAACCCTGTTTCTTCCAAGCATTGGAACAGTGGATTTATATACTCACTATTATGCTCATGTCAGGTGGCATTCCTACACTCTCTTTATGGAGCAAGGAAATGCATCCCTCAATTAGATGGGATACGTCGAGCAACCTTTTTCTGTAGGCCATTTGCTTTTGCCCAAAAGTAAGTGTCCTTTTCTTAATGTGAATGATCCTTCTTCTATAGGTCAGGTCCTCTGAGGGCCACGTAGTAACAGTGTGTGTGTGCGCGCGCGCACACACACACACTGCCACTTGTTTTAATCATGTTTTTTTATTGCATTTTTATGTAATTATATATATATGTATTTTTTATTGTACATCAGGGGGCAAGATCACAATGGTAAAATCTGGAGGTTGGGACATCTCCGGCTTTAGTTGCCTCAACTGTTTTTTGTTTCACTTCACACATTATTAACACTATTTTAATTATTATTTTTCTATTTCTTTTTTATATTCAAATAATTTAACATTTTATTTTATTATGATACATTATTGTTTATGTAATATTAGAATTTCTTTTGTAATTGGATCTCCTCGAAGACAAATGAAACACTACAACTACCTGTTAAAGCATATTCCATATACATGAAACTAAAAATGTCTTTTAGTTTTTCTTTACCTACATTCTTTTTTTTTTTTTTTTTTTTTTTTTTTTTTTTTTTTTTTCAATGAATTGAGACAGTGTGTAATATCAAATAGCAATATATTGTTTTTTTCTAGGTTCCCCACCTTTCTATATATTTTGAATTAATTTTGCTTGTGATGGTATTATGGATTATGTTAAAAAAATCGACACCTATTGATGACTCATGGCCGTCTAAGGTACTTACTTTACAAAATTGTAATTTAATTTAAAATTGTATTTTAATGCTCATAACACGTGGCAACACTTTTCACAGATCATTTTTCATTATTATTATTAATATTTACATGTGTAGTGACACAATGTAGGAAGTGAATGGCATTTTTATAAAAATTTAATTTTAGGAGGAAGAAGAAATAATTGAAAGATACACTCCGATGCTACTAGTCGAAGAGATTGATACAAAACACAGACTGCTTAATCGTCCAGTTCTAACATTGCAGGAAGGAAAATATATCACAATAAATAACCATGTTTGTTTAAATATGGCTATTCAAAATTTTCTCGGATTTGCTAAAGATAAGCATATCGAAAAGGAAACAATTCAATCGATAAAAAAGTACGGTGTAGGCTCTTGTGGTCCAAGAGGCTTTTATGGAACAGTTGGTACATAGACAAATAAACTATTTTTGTATATTGTATTTTTCATTAATGCTGTTGTGTGGTATTTTAGATGTTCATCTTGAATTAGAAGAAAAGTTAGCCAAGTTTTTAGATTCAGAAGAGGTAGTTGTATATTCATATGGGTTTTCTACCATCGCTAGTGCCATTCCTGCCTACTCGAAAAAGAATGATATAATCTTTGTGTATGTGTACTAATTTTATTTACATAGGTTCAGCTTTCAAAACTTTTAAATCTGACTTTATCGAAACTTTAAAATTCAAATTTGACATATTTGTATTGTTTAAGAAAATATTACTAGTTATATTAAAAAAAGCCACTTTTAAATGAAGCATTATTTATTGCATGTCATACAATAGTTTTACAACTTTTTGACACTTCAGATGTTTTAATGGCAGCTATTAGGATTAATGGGACCATATTCTCAATTAGTAATTGCATTTTGTTTATATATATATATATATATATATATATATATATATATATATATATAT
>CM077100.1:36044253-36072482 GCA_039619505.1 Cimex hemipterus | reverse complement strand
CCGATGTAAGTTGCCGGACAGTTTAAACAATTGATTTTATAAATTACGTTATATTTATTTGTTATTGGTGTAGGATCTTTAATTTTGGAAAAAAGTGTGTGAATTGTTTTAGTTTTTGAAAGTTATTTTAAAGTTATAGGAAGTGAGAAATGTGTTTAATTTATGTGATAGGCCTTGAATGAATCGCATAGAAATGTACGATGGTTTGTCTGTATTTGATAGATTTGATGTATTTTTATTAGTAATAGTGGATGGTGTTAGTGTTGAGTTGTAGTTGTTCTGTGTAACTGCCATTTCTAATCTATTTCTGAATCTGCTTTAAAGTTGTCCTTTTTATTTTTCTATGTCGAGTAAAAGCGGGAAGCAAATTATTACATATCAAATCGTTCAACTTATTCATGAGGTAATGACATAAAGGGTTTTTGAAGAAGGGCTGAGGGCTGGTAATGGTTTTAGGGAGCGATGTCTTGGTTGAATTAAGGAGTGCATGTGAGAGTTGACGTAGAGATATAATTTCATTTGTCTAGGTGGCAAGGTAGGCTAACTAGGCAATACAAACAACGGCTTCTCTCCCCCATTATCCCTATAGATTTACGGTCTACAGTTGAGTGTGACGGCTCCCATTGTCTGCATTCCACATCCTCTCTGTTGGACCACCCAGCTTAACCGTAATCACTATTTCAATTTAAATTCATAATTTCCGTGTAGGGAAACTTGCAAAATTAGAACTGCGGAGTTTGTTAAGAAATTAAATCCAATGTAGTGGTTTTGATCACCGATTGAATTTTATTTGGACCCTTTAACGTTTTAGCTCGTGAAGTTTCCAACGTTGACTGAATGCAGTTATTGGAATATATTTTAAAAAATTAAAGAAAATTTGTTTGTGCAAATATATTATAGTTTTGAAAATGTATCATTAAACAAAAATTTAACACATGTTTCTTTTTAGCCTTCGAGATCTATCCAAAACTGCCCTGGAACCGCCCAAATAACCCTCCCCACAAAAAAGTTGGCATAATCAATTAGCTTGAAGCTAAGGTAAAATTCCCTTATTAGGGTAACGGGGCAATGACACTTCAGGTAAAACAAAGCCTCGGAACAATTCAGATCAAATTTGTGGCCTAAATAAAAGCCAGAATAAAAATAACAGAAATCGTCGTTTACTAAAAATACAACAAATACTTGGACTACGTGCCACGAGGCAATCAAAAATGCTACTAGCAAAAAACAATTCGATGGGAGATGAAAGAGAAAGATGGAGAGAATGTGTGTGTGTGTGTGTGTGTGTGTGAAAGGAGAATGGAATTGAGAGATAATGAAAGAGAATTTGTGTGTGTGTGTGTGTGTGTGTGTATGTTCATAGTTGAAAAATGGTCATCTGAAAATAAGATCAACTTCAACCCGAACAAGTCCAGTGTAATGGTAATAACAAAAAGACAAAAAGGAGAAATATTAAAAATATTAATGTATATGTTGGAGGAACAAAACTAAAGATTGTTAACGAACTTAAATACCTGGGCGTAATATTTGATAGCAAGTTTACCTGGAAGAAACATGTCGATTACATTAGCCAAAAAACATTGCAACTGATTAATACGCTTCCTCGTTCGGCAAAGGTATACTGGGGCCTGGGATCCGAGGCACTTCAAATCATCTATTCTGGATCCATACTACCATTATTGACGTACGCAGCCCCCGTCTGGATTAACGCTGTAGATAATCTAAAAAAACGTGAAGGTGTACAAAGAAAAATCGCTCTATGAATGGATATAGGACAATTTCGTATGAAGCAGCTTGTAGCCCCGAACGAACTTAAACTAAGGGAACTAACGGATATTTACTTCACCATGAAAAGGCCACTCAACAACAAAGCCTTCTCTGCGCTTATCGTGGAACCCACACTGCCTTTAAATGAATGGCCCCATCCGGCTTGTAGAACTCAAGGAATCACAAAGTCAGTATCACGGCAAGACAAGATCGTGATATTCACCGATGGGAGCGAAATGAATAATGAGGTTGGAGCAGCCCTAGCCATCTATGGAAAAGACAACAAACTGCAAGAAACAATACAAATTAAACTCGCTAGCTGGTGCTCGAATAACCAAGCTGAACGCATTGCTATCCTGAAGGCTCTTCAATGGCTCGCACAGCAGGATGTTGGGGAAATGAACAAAAATGCGATAGTTATGACAGACAGCCGCATATCCATCGATAAAATTAAAAATTACAAAGCACGAATCCTGATGGTATCCGACATCAGAAATATGATAAAATCATTGCGTGATAATGGCTGGAAGCATTGAAAAGGTACCAGCGCATACAGGGATCCAGGGTAATGAGGAAGCCGACGCAGCAGCAAAGAAAGCTACAGAAAACTCTGAACTAGAAACAACAATCACAGTAGTGCCGAAATGCTACGTCATCTCCATGGCCTCGAAAATGACATTGGCCCAATGGGAAGAACGTTGGAGACGTACTGCTAAAGGTCTTCAAACTAAAAAATTCTTCCCAACGGTAGACTCAAGGATGGCAGTAAAACTGAAACACCACCGCTTACCCAATTTATAAGCGGCCAGGGACGAAATCGTGAATATCTTTATAGATTCCACGTAACACCGGATTCGGAATGCTACTGTTCAGGGAGACCTCAACAAACACGGGACCCATATCTTATTCGACTGCCCCAATCAAGAACCACGCCGAAAATCTCTAATAAGGGACGTTGTGTGTAAAGGTGCACAATGGCCACCCGACCATCACAGTTTGATTAGAGACCATATTAAAGTCTTAAATAATTTTATTAGTAAAATTGTATTAAATTAATTGTAAATAATAATTGTATATAGTTATGAATACCTGAAATCACTATGGGATCAGGTACTAAATAAATAAAAAAAAGAGTAAATTGTTTTCTTCTTAGAATAGATTTAAGTATCATGTAAGTAAGTTGTACCGTATGAAATGCCAGTTTTGTTTACTTTCATAATCCTGTATATTCAATTTTTGCAAACATAGTTGTCATTCTTACCGAATTAAAGTTCTTTTATTCCTCTTACTTCTTCAGTTATTGGTTTGCTATCATTTGTGAAATTTCTGTGAGATATAAATTGTTATCAGTAACACTGACCTCACTGGAATCACTCGTACATTTTCGGTATGAATTTAAATTTCGCCGATCTCTAATGAGGGGTGTCGTAACTTGAATAAACTTTTGAGGAGGATTCTGCGAAGGATTGTTGACCGGTGGTTTTGACGGTTTCGGGGTGGTAATTTTGAACTTGACTACGATGAAGGAGGTAAGCCGGGAAGCCGAACTGGATAATCACAAGCTGAGGTCAGCGGTTGAGCTTGTCCCTTCTTGAAAAAGCAGTAGGAAATATGCCAAACAACTGGACGTAGGTGCTACGACCGTTTCAAGGCATTTAAAAAAAATCGGGAAAACGAAAAATTGAATAAATGGGTACCACCCGAATTGCCTTAATCATAGAAAGACAAGGTCAGCACAATGATAAAGATGAGTCGCCGAAGCAGATGGCAAAGTCAAGCTTACACCCCAAATAATTATGCTGACTGATTGGTGGGTTGATCCATGTGAAGTTTTAAAACCATGCTGACACAATCACAGCGACCCGCCAGCCAAGAGTTAGACTTTTTTTTATCAGAAACTCCGAGAAAAACATCAAAGTTCGGTCAATAGAAAGGGACCTATATTCCTCCACGACAATGCTCGTCCTCATGTTTCCAGATTGACAGTGGAAAACTCCAAACGCTAAAACCTAAAATTGTTTCACATGTTCACCTGACCTATCGCCTACTGACTTCCACCTGTTTTGTGCCCTGAACCGTTTTTAAGGGATAAAAATTTTCAAACTGGAGATGCTCACAAAATGGAAATCGAAGAATTCCTTACATCTGAACCCCAAACATCTACGATGAGGGGATAAAAAAAGCTTACAGCACGTTGGGAGGAGTGTATTTCAACTAATGCAGAATATTTTGATTGGTTAAAGAGGCATTTATCGTATTGATTCCAGCTTTATATTACCCCAATTACTGACATTTCATACGGTACATCCAGATAGCACTAATATTTTGATAGAATGGCAAATTTTGATTAATTAATATCCTCTATTAATGTAAGTTTTATCAGCAAAAAGTTGTTATTGGGTTGTCCGGAAAATAATGCAGGATTTTGGTATTAAACAAAAAAAAAGAAACTAGTTACTTTAAAGCAATGTTCTTTAATCAAAATAATTTCCCATACTCTCAATACATTTCTCCCAACGTGTTGGTAACTTATTAATTCCGTCTGAGTAGAATTCAGAATTTTTAGAATTGATAAAGTCAATAAATGCATTTTCCAGTTCCGTTTGATTTTTGAATATTATGTGTTGTAAGTAGTGGTCCAGGTGTCTAAAAAAATGGTAGTCAGTAGGCGAGAGGTCCGGAGAGTAGGGTGGGTGAGGCAAAGTTTCATAGCCAAGCTCCAATAATTTTTGTGACGTTACACGTGACACATGTGGTCGAGCGTTGTCATGCAACAAAATGGGCCCTTTCCGATTGACCAAAGAGGTGGTCAGCGACGGTCGTTTTACTGACTTTGAGTTGCTCTGCAAGTTCTCGAACAGTTGTTTTGGGGTTTTCTTCCACCACTGATCGCAGAACATCATCATTAAGAGAGGAAGGCCTTCCACGACCTTCTTCATCTTCAAGGCTGAAATCTCCCTCCCGAAATTTTTTAAACCACCTTTGCACAGTGCACTCATTAACACAACCCTCGCCCCAGACTTGGTTAATGTTTCTAGCCGTTTGGGCTCCGCTTCGGCCGAGTTTAAACTCGTAAAAGAAAATCGTACGAAATTCTCGCTTTGACATTATAAGGATGACTGAATTATTTCCAAGTAGCGGAATGCTACAGAGGTAAACAAACAATATCATTTGGAAGAGGATTAATAAGTGTTGACATTCATACAAATGAGTAATCCTGTAAACGTAAACAGAATATTTTATATAGATTTTTTTTTTAATGAAAACTTAAAATCCTGCATTATTTTCCGGACAACCCAATACATTACAAAAGGTGGGTTGAAGTAATAAAATATAAATTATTAACAAATGTTGGTTTAGATAGGGGCTATGGGGGAAAAAATCCAACTTTTTCACGGAAAGGGCATTTTTGCAAAAGTGTAAGGTGGAATTGGCGAGATATGTCGCTTTTGTGATATCCTATGAAAGATGAAATTCCTACTCTTTCGAGTTTCCTCAGGTCGTACTTCAACCGAGAAAATAAAGCATTGAATAAACGAGCTACTAAATGAGTTTCTCCATGTAGGTAGAAGTAAGAAGAAATATTAATGCAGGCCTTCTCCAGAGTGGAAAGAGACCAATACAGTCCAAGTGATTTTCAGAACCCCACGGGTGCTATAAATCCGATCACAGCATCCCAGGGACCCATACACAATCTGTTTGGACCCAACCCGGCTCCATTTTATATTTATTATGTTTTCGAAGCACTAAAAGAAAGAAGTTTGAAAATTACATCTTATCTCTTACGCTAAAATAAAGTCTTACTTTTTCTAAATCTGAAGGTTTTTCTTGTTGCAGCGAGAGAACATAAATCAAATAATCGACCTTATAATGGATTTTGAATATATTTTGTAATTATACAGCCTATAGGGTATGTAAAATTATTTCCTACTTGCTTGATTTCTTTAAGCCTCTTCTTAAATATCGAGACGATTTTATGTACCAGTGATTGTAGAAGTTTAAACCATAACTCCAACACCGCAGAACTAGGTTCATCCTAACCCGATTTAGAATTGGAACGCAGTTGACACATGGAAACTTACATTTGAGCCCAAACTCGAGTATGTATTCAGCATGCGAGAAAGGTTGCTCGAAGTGTTCCCACACATAGGAATTGTGCTCGAGCACTGCAGCGAATATTTGGGTCCTCGATTTTTGGATGAAACAGGGTTGTTTTATTATATATAGCACTGATAGTTTTGTGTACCTACCCAATTTGAGAGTGAACGTATTTATTGGCGTGAATGTGCAGTGCGAGAGGATCCAAGGCGGAATGATCAGTACCCCATTGACCTGCAATTCGGTGTGGAGGGTGTTGGAGGAATGTCGAGTACACCCTTATTGAGTGAAGTGTAAGCAAATAGGAAAGAATGTATTTAATAATGCCTGGCAGTGTGAATGGACTTAGATCTAGGAACTGCATGCGCTAGTTGCTCGACTGCCCTAGCGTCGACAGCACCCGGTGCCCAATCTCGTTGGCTGGACGGATAAGACGGACGTCTGACCCTGGAGTGCCAACACCTGGGCGATTCTGCGAGAAGTGAGTCTAACTCTGTTTGTGTGTGTATGCAAGTTCGCACATGTGCAGATTTGGGCTTATATAAATCCAAATAAGTCCAACATTCTCTACACGGATGTTAATACATTATCATTCAAATTCATCAGGAATGGCTAACGCTTTCTAAAACTGTGTTCGTCAGGTTTGAAGTGTTAAAGAAAACAAAGTTTTTCAGAAGATAAGTATTCAGTTCAACATGTGAATCAAGAAACTTTTAGAAGAGTTTAAATACATGCGAAACTTTTAGGTGTTTGTAAACTGAGAGAGTTCTAAAAAAAATATGCCTCCACAATGTTTCTTTGTTTATGTATTATAGCCTATGACCCTCTTCCCATTTAAACTTTTGCATTTTAACTTAACGAACTTTAGCTCAAACAGGCCCACATTTAACGCAATAAAAAATAAGACAACTTTCGATTCAACTTTAAACCGCGGTATATTAAAAAAAAAAAATAGGCAAATTCATTATACAATTGCAACATTAATTTATTTAAAGGTGCAGGTAAAAGAAGATTAATTGAAAAAAGAGACTTGAAGAAAACTGATTACCTGCGGGCCCTTATTTGAACAACATCCGACGGACAAAGCGTCCTTCCCCAAATAAGTGCTAAGCAACAAAAACTGTTTAGAATCTTTCGAGTAAGAGATAAAAGTACCTTGGTAATTTGGAGGACGACTGGCACGCTTGAAAAGACAAAAGATAAAATAGGTTTGTGTGGCCATCACATTTCATAGTTTTAGATCATATTTTCAGCTCACAAAGGAAGGCTTGTGACGTGGGATCACATTTAAAAACACCATTTGAAGCCTTTAATTTACAATTTTTGTAGCAAACAAAAAATAGACATTTTTAAGCTTGATTAACCGGGAGAAACGTTTTTCTTTTGATATTCGGTGTTCTGGACTTAAAAATGCTTAACTCCTCTGGTTTTTATCCAAATTCAACGTCTTTACAAGAGTGGAGAAGCTAGACTTATCTAATATAATTTAGAACGTATTACTTCCTTTTTCTTTTGTAATTCTAAACTTTGTTGAAATAGCTAATACAAAAGGGTTCAGCATTTTTACTTTTGCAACTTTTGCAAAAACATAGAATTTGGATAAAATCGAGTGGAGTTGAAAGTTTTAAGTCCGGAACATCGATTTAAAATAGCCCTTGACTAATCTAGCCAAAAACATACAACAACTGTATTTTTTTTTTATTAATATAAAAATTCGTGTTTAAGTGTTTTAAACTGTATTTTATACTAATCGGATAGTGCTTTTTAAAATTCATGTTTAGTAACTGTTAGTTGATGATCATTCGGAAATCGTGAGATGCGGTCTGGCCTGGCCATTACCAACGTTTTTTTCCCATCGTCGACTCTGCACCTCAAATAACCCGACTCCTTATACAAAAATATCTTTCCATCCAGACTTCCGTCCCACCTCTTCAAAATCCAACGTGTATAAACATAAAACAGCGTATCTCACTGTCAATCTCAGCAAGAATGGCACAGTTACACAGAAAACAAACACTTTGAGAGAGTACAAATGCTTTGATTGAATATACAAAATAAAATTAAAATATTTTTTTTTGCATTGTATAAATTCACTTTTCCACATCCTACATGTATTTGTTAAATGTAAACAATGTTTATAAATCCCAGGCCCTGACGATGATCTCAATAAAGATGAAAACGTTGGCACGATAAAGAAAATGTTTTTTTGAAACCTACGTCACACCAGACCGCATCTCGCCATTTCCGAATAATCATTTAATAGGTGCCATTTGATTTTTTTATATGTATTCTTCTGTTATACGATCCTACTTATCATCTATTTTCCTTTAGTAACCTTGAAATACATTAAAAAGTACTTAAATTGTATACACACTAACTAGTCTAATTGTGGGTCGATGGGGCACTTAATATTCGTATGTGCTTGCTCTACATTTATAAATACGTTCCCATGAAACGAAGTAAGTTCGTTATTTTATCTATAAAGTAAATCCTTGCTGTAAAAATGTAAGTATAAAACATAAATAAAAATAAACCATAAACATTAAAGAAATAATTTAGACGTATCTTTGAACGGCATTCAGTGTATTTAAAATTGTACAATTTCTTATTTACATATTATAATTTCAATGGTTTTAATTATCACGGTACAAGAATTTTAACAGTGGGAAGGAGGATGAAGGAAGAATAATCCAAAAATTTAAAATACAAAACCTCCTTAATTTTGTACGAAATATTTAAATAAATTACGAAAGATTTATATATTTTGTACAGAATAGCTGAAATCTTACTTGTCCATGTTTAGTTTAATCTCGCTAGAAATATAGTCACTAATTGTTTATATTAATCGCTACCTTCTCCGGTCCGGTAATGTAAATGAAAAATAGTTCTGCCTTGGAATGGCAAAACTGAAGGATCCAGTTGACTCCGCCTCATCTGTTTCATCTTCTGTCAGAGATTCGTTTTCATTGAAATCCTCTTCAATATATTCAGTGCTAGTTCCTTCTTTGTTTTCTTCCGTATTTTCCTTGACTGTCCGTTCGTCGGGACGACTCCTCATTTCTATTTCTTCGCTTTTGTTTAATTCCTGCGTGATTTGATACGAGTCGGTATCGTCAGAAATAATTTCTTTATTTTCTGTCACATACATCTCTGTGACGAGTTCGTGGTTGGACGCAGCATGACTGTAATCCTTCTCGCGATTATCCTCTTTTAAAACATCCAGGCTCATTTCCTGTTTACTGTGAGAATCATCTGAATTGTTATCATTGGTGTCCATAATAGCGGCAACGATTAATTTACCTGTAAATGCAACAGTTTCATTATGATTGGAATCTTTTGAAACGATCAAGGTACTGTTCTGAAAATCCATTTTTTCATGAGACTTACCATCGTTGTGATTGGAATTTGATTCTTCTGTTTCGATATTGTCAGTGCTGTCATGAACTTGAGTCCCTTCGTTTATAGGCTCACTGCTAATACTAACGTTATTATTTTCACTATTGGCGTTATAGTTTTTATTAGAAGATTCTTCTTCAAATCTATGTTGTGTTCCTTCTGTATCGTCTGTACTATCATTGTCTTCTACAGAGTTTTCTGACACCTGATCTTCCTTTGAAGAATCAAGAGCCGTTTCATATTCATTTTTCCTACTAGATTTAGGGTCATCGTTCTGATCGTTATTGCCAAAATTCATCTCTCTTGACGTGACTAAACTATGGATTGTGAATGCACCCATATTTTCTTGAGAGTTTCCAAAGTGATTAAAAGTTGTTTCTTCTACTTTTTCGTTAGAATGATTTATACTGTTTCCTTCTTCGGATCTTTGTGGTTCTTCTTCTTGCAAAGAATCAATGTTTTCTTTACTCTTCATTTTTTCGTATTTACTGTCCTTGTTTTCCACTTGTGAGCTGGGATTTGATTGATCGTCTTTATCATCGGTGTTTTCAATAGAAGTTGAGCTAGATTTATAATATCCTTCTTCAGATCCATGTTGAGTCTTTTCTTCATTCGAACTGTGAACATTCTCTTTGAATTCTCTTCTTTTATCTTCGTAGTCCGAATTTTCATCTTGTGAGCCTGCAGACAACGTACTCTGATCATCTTCATCCTCTGTGGTACCGTTGTCATTGCAACTTGTACCACAGGGAAAGTGTCCATCTTCAGATTCAGAAATTGAAGAATTAAGTACGCTCCCATTTTTCTCTTCATCGTCCTTGTTTTTAGGTTGCGTTTCTGCGCATTTTTCTTGATCTACTCCACCTTTTGTGCTATCGTTTTCATGAGAGATTTTGCCGTAGTGATTGTACCCTCCTTCTTCTTTCGAAGAACCTTCATTCGTATTTGCATCCTGGGAACTTGAGAATTTATGTTCGTTCTCTACTTTATGGACGGTTAGTACGTTTGTAGATGCTGCTATGTCGTAATAGTCATTTTTTTCGCTGTTATCTTCAGTTGTTACTACCTCAATGGAATTCTCCTCCTTTAAATCACTCGAACCTTTTGTACTTTCCTCGGTTTTTCCCGTATCGTCCATGTAAACATTTTTGGAGCTTTCAAAATAATTGGTGTCAGATGAATCTTTCTCTTGATTTTCTGTGTTGTGGCTTGTCCTTGATGTTAAGTAATTGTGATCGTATTGATGAATGTCACTATTGGCAGTCTCTAAATTATCCTTCTCTTGAGAGATTTTCACATTCTTATAGGAATTTAACTCTTCCTCTGTACTATTTTCTTCTGAGGTTTTGTATGGGGTTTCTTCTTTAGGGGAATAAAAATTAACATTACTTTCTCCGTCATCTTGTGAGCTTGGGAAGTTTTGTTCTTCGTGTAAATCCTCTTTATTATTTGTACTATCGTTTTCACTAGAAAAAGTTTTATTCAATACATTTGTAGATGCTGCTGTGGCATAATGGTCTCTTTCTTTACTGACTTCATCAGAATTCTTTTCATTTAACTCACTATAGCTATTTTCCTTTTCACTTTCATTGCCAGAATTTTCGTCCAGAGTAGTCGATTGATTAGAACTTTCTGAAATGAGTAAGCTATTAATTTCAAGATCTGTTTTTTCTTTAGGGTATTCAGATGTGTAATAAGAATTTAATTCTTCTGTTTTGCTAGTATGTTCTGTAGCAGTATTGCTATCTTCAGGCCTAGATGATTCATCTTGTTTTGATATATCATAAGTTTTGCTTATATCGTTCATGTTTTTATCATTTGAATAACTCTGTTCGTTTTTGGTGTTGGTTCCAAGATCACCTTCATGTAATAATACATTCATGGATGCTGAAATATCATGTTGAACTTTTTCTTCCCTTGTATAATTCGTGTTGCTTGTTTTGGCCGTATCAGCAGATTTACCAGAATTTTCTTTGATCATGCTTTCATAATCAGACGTTGTTACTTCATCAGATTTTTCGGCGCTGTGCTGAGAATTTAATTTTTCTTCAATATCTGTAGAATCGTCTTCAACAGAATTCTTTGGTGTTTCTTCTTTTTTTGAAGAATAAACTGGCTCTTCATTTTCTGTAGGGTCATCGTTTTGTTCACTATTGTCTCTGCTTTCAGTCAATTCGTTCGAATTCTTTTCTTCTGAAGTGACTAAACTATCGTTTTCAAGATCATTCTTTATATTTTCAGAGTTGTCAAGACTGTGATGGGAAGTTAATTCTTTTTTTTCGTTGGAATGCTCTAAATTATCTTCTTCGAATCTCAGTTGTGTCTCCTCTTTTTTAGAATACTCAACGTTCTCATTACGCTCTGTTTTTTCTTCTCCATCGTCTTTATCAACTTGTGAGCTTCCAGAATTTAGTTCTTTAGATTTCTCTTTGTTTTTGTCATAGTTTCCATTAGAAACGATAATTTTTTTATTCGTAGATGCAGCGACGTGATAATGGTCTTTTTCAATGCTGATGTCGCTAGTTGCATCTGTTTCGCCAGAATTTTCTCGTTTAGATGTTTCTAAGGTTCCGTATTCTGGGTCATTTTGCCTATTACTATCACTATCTTCAGGTGAATGGTCTTTGATTTCATAAATATTTTCTGTATTTAGATCGTTTGTGACTTCTAGTGAACTTAATCCCGTATCATTATCGGTCTTGTTAAACAAAAGGCTTAAATATTCTAGTAAATGGATAAACTGATTTTCTTTAGATGAATCTTTTCCTGTGTCAACTTTCACCGTAGTGTATTCCTCCGTGCTCTCATTTTCTGTGCTATCAGTCTCCGTGGTTTGTTCTTGGATGTCACTAACAGGCAAACGGGTTTCAACTATTTCAGAGCTCCGATAAATTTCATCCACATGGACATCGTCGGGTTTTGAGTTTGCTTTTATAATATCGGCCGCTAGCCCTTGCTCATGGGAATCGCAATTGGTATAACTTTCTGAAGACAATTCACTAATTCCAAGTGGGTTAAAATGTGTGGAGTTGTCATTTAGTGAATATTGGTTCAAATGATTTCCACTCCATTCTGAAACACAAAAAAAAAATTGTGAACATTTTAACAATTGACAATAAACATAACATAAAGATATTTCACTATTTTCCGCAGCATGTATTGGCTTAATCTTTGATTAGCATCTTAATATTAAAGGGAAAAACTTAGAATTGTAAATATTGTGAGATTTCCACTTGGGGGGGGGGGGACGGTTTTTCTTGCTGTTTGGTCAAAGGATAGGATACAAAACATTTTCAGAGTTTAACCAATATAATATCATCTAAAACATTTACATACACCAAATTGCAACGTTTACCTAAAAATAATGTGTGCAGTTAATTTCGGCCGATTGATAATTGCTGTTAAAAAAGCGCAGTAATTCCTCCATATTGTCTATGGGACGGTAAACTTGCTATTTGGTCCTTACCGACTATTTTGGTCTGTATATCCTCGAAGTTCTGCCATACCTGGTAACGACCGAATTTGTTTTTTTATGAAATGCCATAACCTTTTTTCAAATCCTTATTCATATTTGGTTCGGAAGGCCGTTCGAGGCCCTCCTCAGTCATTTTAACAATTTTGTCTTCCTCCTTTTTTAAGCATTTTTTTTTAAATTATGTTCGGTCAGGAAGGTCTTTTCAGTTCCCCTGATCTCCTTTTCAGCCAATTTGGCAGTTTTTCCTTTCTATTTTTTGAATTGAACTTATACATTTTTTATTTATCATACGGCTGGGAGGCATTATCCAACTCCCCCCAGTCAATTGGGTAGGTTTTTCCTTTCTCCGTTTATATTGCAATAGAAGCTTTTTTTGTTACATACATTGTTTTTCACGTTTGTTTGGACAGCATTTTGCTCCAATCTGCTCCTCCTCAGTCAATTTGACAGTTATTTCTTTCTTCCTTCTTTGTTGGATTTCACAACATTTTTTGTCCGATTCTTTGTTGCACGTTTGGTTGCGATTGATTTTTCGAGCTAATCTGAGCTCTTCCTCAACCAATTATGCAATTTTGTAATTTCTCCTTTTTTATATTGAATTACACAGCGTTTTGTATACAATTTTTGTTTCTCGTTTGTTGAGGACGAACATTTTGAGCATCCCTGAGCTCCTTCTTAGACTATTTGGTAGTTTTATCATTCATCCTTTTGTTGGACTTTGTGAGGAAAAGAACGAATGGAATTATATAAAAACCAATCGAATAAAAAATATAAATAAATAAATTTTATTTTACTTTTAAGTAACCGAACTAAACTTAAAGTATTGTTTTCTCTCTTACTACTTTGAGTATAAAATAATAATAAAATGAAAAGGAAATTTAGAAAAAAAATGAATTCGGCTCTTGACAGGAAAAACAATTAGAAGTAACAACCACTCTCTACTTCACTCTACCTAGAGTCTTTTTTTAACTACCTTTTGTTCCTTGGTGGGGAGTACTCCCACCAGGCTCACATGTGAACCTCACAAAATCACAACCTTTTTTTGTAAATTCGTTGTTTCACAATTGGTTAGGAAGATGTTTTGAGCTGTTCAGCCATTTAGGCAGTTTTGTCTTTTCTCCTTCTTCATTGAACTTCACAATCTTTTGTGTTGAATGTCTTATTTTGTGCAAACTTTAACATTTGGTTGGAAAGGTCGTTTCGAGTGCTCCTCAGCTAATATGGCGAGTCTTTTATTTTCTCCTTTTTTTTTAAATTAAACTTATACATTTGTTTATATCGGGCTGATTATCTGTCTATGTTATCAATCTTACGCCGCCGAGAAAGGAAGGTGTACTTTTCTTTTGGCCAAGAGAAACATCAGCTTTGAATACTTCGGTTCTCATTACCTCTAATATTAGTTTTGATGTTATCACCAGCCAGCCATGCGCCCATCATCCAGATGACTCTGATTATGTACATAACAACTTATGGCAACTGTGGTCATGAAGCACTTTTAATGCTCTGATGTTTCGCTTCCTTAAAGTAACAATTTTAAGAGAAAACATAATAAAAAATATTAGAAATGGGATGTAATTAATTTGAGCACTTTTGTACCAAAACAATTATCGCAGTTCAAGAAGAAATATAATATATTTTAATATTGTAACGATGAACACTAGAAAACGAAGAAAAAACGAAAAAGAAACCTATTATAGAACTTTTCCTAAGAAAAATATTTAAAATAATTAAGGTTTTTAGTTGAGAAAAAAAGTCAATGGCACGAGCTGAATTCGACTCCACAATCTTCGGCTCGATACGCCGCTGCTCTACCACCTGAGCTATCACGACCTCGATCCACTAGGACACCGACTTCCCGTCTCAACCCCACCATTTGAATTTTCTCTCCTTTTTGCCATTTTTTCAAATGTGTAATCGGGTTGGAGTCTCGACGACAAAAGAAATGGCCACGGAGAGCTTAGTGACGGTATATTTAATTTTAAACTTACTATGTATCTCCATTGACTTTTTTATCTCAACTAAAAACCTTAATTAAATGTAAGATATTAATTGGTCAAGTGAACCAAGAAATTAGTGAATTTAAAATAATTTACATATTCTTTTTAAATATGTTTTTTGTGTCAGAAATGTATACGTATACACAGGTTAACATTTAATCGATTTTTATTATAACAATAATTATCCAGAATTTTATAAAATGAGACGAGATATAAAAGGCGATTCATTACTCGTACAACAATTTCACCAGGTCTTCTACACTTCAAATGTGACAAACAAGTTTGTACGAACCATGGTTCAGTTCTTAAAGATTTCGTACTATCTACGGTTTTTGTCGTAAATCTACTCGTAGGCCCTGAATTGGGATATGCTTGGGGAAACCTAAAAAGAAAAAATCCTTCGAGAAGGCATTCTTATAGTTTTAAATTTAGCGTTTGGTAGAAACATAAACACTAAATCATTCGACAACTGCAAATTTTAAAATTTATAAAAAAATTAACAAATTAAAAAATAAATAAATTGCAACTCGTTGGGAAAATTCACGGTAGAGCTTTGCAAATTTCATAACAACTTCATCGTTCAATAAGCAGTAAACCCATTTCTTTAATTACATGGAGACAAAATTCGGAAATTTTTGCTAAATGGTAGAAATGTGATGTTTTAAAAAAAACGAAGAATGGGATTAATCTTTTTTATATTTCCCAACTTTAAACTAATAAAAAAGCACAGAAATAAAGAAAAATGAAACGAAACTCAAAGCAATAAACCTGAATGGCCAAAACAGAAAAAAATAGTCAAAATAACTACAGTAAACAAAGACAAAACAGAACCAAAATACAGCAGTTGTAAGACCCAACTTCAGCCTAATAAAAAAATCCAATAAAACACCTAAAAGCAGAGATAGTAATCGTAGTGAATATACAGTATTCGGATTGACAAAATGGAGGGATGCGCAGGAAACCAAATACAATTTTTGCAAAGAACGTTGACATCGTGGTGTACCAACAATCAGGCGGAGCTACGAGCATTTAACGAGGCTTTAGGACGTTTTTACGCAACAATGGTCATGGTGAAAGAACTCGACAGCTGAAAACAGATAGTGCAATCTCCCTTGCTGTTACTCAAGACCACACAAATCACAATCTAACTGCGGAATCAATTAGGCATAACTGCGGAAAAATCGACGCTAGAAGATTTCCTTGAGACCCAAGGCTCGCTTGGGACACCACGGAAATGAAAAAGCCTCCGAGCTGGGGAAAGATGTGACAAAAAGGGAAACAGCTATTTATTTTATAAAAGTACCTCTTTCCTACATTAAAATACAGGAAGAATAGCTAAGCTCACACAAATGGAACGATATGTGGATAAAAGCAGGTAGGGCGTAATTATAAGAAGCTACTTTCCATCAGTTCACGACAGAAGGACACACCATCTTTGACCACCCGTACAAGACAATTATAGTACCCTCGGAACACGGAAAAACCAGAGCATATTTGAAACAAGTGCACATAAGCGAAAATGCAGAGATTGTGAAGGTGGGGAACAGACATGGACTCACACCATTAGGGCGTATGTCGTGTTGAGAGTGCCCCCACTTTGTGCCCTGAAGATGATTTCAATAAAGATAGAAACGTTGGCCCGATAAAGAAAAGTTTTTCTGAAACCTACGTTATCTCAAGATTTCCAAATAACGATCACTAAATTCCACATATTCTGACTAGTGGATGGAAACAGGTTAATCTTATGACAATAATATGCTCGATTGGAGAGACGCTAAGGTTGAGGAAGGAGAGGAAAGGTATGTTGTTCGGTTATTGGCAGGGTGTGTTCAAACGAATCTTCCTTCCTCTTATTCCTCTCGAAAAATATTTTTTGTGAGTAATTTTAATTTTTGTAAATATTTTGAACACATGCATCAAAGAGTTTATTTTTCGTTCAATTTAAATTGTTATTTTTTATCAATAAAGAGTGTACCGTTTTTATTTTGGTCTCATCACCGAAATTGGAGGCACAAATGTTCGGCGTTATTTTTTTAGTTATAATATAGAATGTTAACATTTCGCGATCAGATATTGGAAATGGCGAGGATAATCCGAGTTCGATTACATCCAAAATGATGTTGCAATTGGAACAAAACACCCCAAAGACACAAAAGTTAAAAATAAATGAGACGGCCGGATCTGAATTGATGCCATTATGTGAAATGGTAATGGGGAACGACCAATTAATGAACCTAATGAAGAATATTCTAGCGCACGCCTGCCAAGAACGAAATTTCATTCCAAGCAGGTGAAAACCTTAATAAAGGCATTTGAAAGCCAATTCGAAAATACGGTAAAGGAGAAAGTGACGAAACAGGGAAAGAATAAGCCCAAAATTGAAAATCCGAAAGTTGTAATAGAAACTATTTCAACGCCAAACCCGAAAAGAAACGAGCGTTCGGAAAGCGATGATTCAAGTTCGGAATCGGTTTCAGCGATTTCGGTGGGGGACAAGCAAAAAGACGTTTGTACGCGCAGTTCTTAAATGTAACAAACAAAACTTCAAATTATTGCCCTGAATATCGTTCAAGTTCCGAATCAGAGAGTAATCTGGAAGTGGTGTCGGAAATCGTCACGTCGCCACTGAAAAATTGTCGGGCCACATTCGAAGGAAATTGGACAAATTGCCGAAATTTACCTTGAGTGATGGGGAAAGCACTTTACAATTTTTAAAAGAATTATATCCTCTTGTCAAAAAGCACAGATACTGGCATAAATCGATGTCGTTTCATATAGCTGACAACTTATTGGGATCGACTTCGAATGTCATTTTTAATGCTGCTCAGCATAACGAAATAAACTTCGATAAGTTGTGGAACATTTTGCTAAATGAATTCGTTAATACCACCCAACTATTTTCATTGAAGATTAAATTTTGTTTAGAGTGCAATCATATAGAGAAAATTTAAGGGATGTCGTGGACAATTCAATTTTAGTAGCCAAAGTGTTCGGGGATGAAAGTGAAGAAGATGTCAAAATAATTAAACAGAAAATACACCCGAGATTGTTAGCTCTCATCCGTTCAGGGATCGAGAATTTACAAGATTTCTATGCCGAAGTAACTAGAATGGAAGAGATATATGCCAACCGACATAGCCATATAAGAATATTAATAATAATCATAAAAATTTAAGTAGTAAAAATACATTTAAAAAAAACGCGCTTAAACCAAGATGATTTTTACTCGATATCGGATTCAGATGTTTCATCGTTGGCAGAATGTATCAGACCCAAATAATTAATGGCTCTGAGCATAAAATATTTGAAACAAAGAGAAAGAAATACACCCGAACGTATTTACGCTTCACAGGCCCGTAACGAAAACGATGAGGAGATTAGACCGTCTTCTGAACCTCAAAATACAAATAGATACAGAAAAATAATCAATCACAGTTTGTCAGTCAACGTGAATCTGCAGCTTACAATACTTTTCCTGCAACTTATTAAATTAAATTATTTTCCGGCTTACCCTAATGTTTTTCCTCCAGTATTTCCATTTCGGTCTTCACAATTGTTACCGCACTTTGTTCTTCATTACCATAATTTTGTACAAAATCAAAGAAACGGTTATCGCTCCTATATCACAGGACATTACCGTTCTGACAATAATATAAACAGATGGAACACAGGCCCCAGGAATTGGACGAATAATTTACGCCACGAACCAAGCAGACGAAGGAACAATTATTTTAATCAAAACAAATTCCGGCCTTTTCGAAAAGAAGAAAGGAACCACTATGAATTTCCAAAACAGCCGATATTTTTTATGCATGAACCTCCAATGATCGGTCTATGCAGCAAAATGTTCCATTTCATCCGTATAATTGTTCCGAGGCGGCTAAACAGCAAGCCCAGCCATTTACGTCTGAGCAAAATCAAAATCCTTCTGTTTAAAAAAAAAAAAAAAACAATATGCGCGGGGTTTAGCCCGGCATCCCTTTTCAATGTTCCGCAATTTTGGTGAAAACATTTAATAAAGATATTTATGCGCTGTTAGACACGGGACATGTACGTTCATGCATTTCATTGAAATATTTAGAGAGCATGGTTATACAAATTAAGGTGTAGACTTCGAGAGTCCAAACGGATTTGGTGGCAATTAACTCACAAATTACTGTGCCAACCGGAGCCACAGTGTTAAGAATCGCTATTGGAAATTGGTAAGGTGAGATTGAGGCTTTAATCTTAAAAGAATTACCTGTGCCCCTCGTGTTAGGTTTAAATTTTTGGAAACAAGCTAGTTATATCGCCCAGTGGGAAATGTGCGTGGTTGAGAGAGAAAAATGAATTTCGACGATTATCTGCAACATCTCTCAATTTAGCTATTTTTCTTTCAAAGAATTGTTCGTGGTTCAATTACTTCAAGAACAAAACCCAAACGTACTGACGACCCGCATTGGCGGGACAAATCTAATGACCGTAAAGTTAAATATAAAAGAATATAAAATCATCAGAGCTCAGCCATATTCATATAATCCTATTCAGATGGAAAAAAAGCAGTACAGGAACTGAATAAAGGTATAATTGAACCAGCGACGGAATTACCGTTTGCTTCACCGGCAATTTTGGTAAAGAAAAGACCTGACACCGACAAATATCGTTTGTGTGTTAATTATAAAGAAATAAATAAGATTATTGAGCATGTTCACTGGTCGTTACCCCCCATAAAAAATGTAGTTCAATTACGAGACACTAAGTACTTTTACATTCTGGATCTTAACAAACGTTTTCAGCAAATATCTCTTCATCCAGACAGCAAACAACGCACGGCATTTGTAACACCATGGGCCACCAATCAATACAAATATGAGCCGTTTGCTCTTTCCATCGGATCGTCAGTCCTTAGTATACTAATAGATAAGTTGTTTGGAAACGTGAAGCTTACGTTTTAATGGTCATTCATTGATGACTTTCTGATTTATTCAAAGAATTTAGATGATCACATCCAACATGTCATGTATCCCATGTTTTGGACAAATTAGGCGAAGCTGGATTTACGGTAAACCCTGAGAAAATCCAATCGGCCACAACGGAAATTAAGTTTATGAGACACATAATTAGACATAATGAAGTAAAAATCGACCCGGAACGTATAAAAGAGAATAGAGAAATTCCTGTCCCGAAAAATTTGAAAAGTCTCGCCAGCTTTCTGGGTGCAGTTGGGTATTTTAATAAATTCCTACCTCATTTGTCCACTATCGCTGTGCCTTTAAATGCTCTCAAAAAAAGAAAAATGCGAAACTTGTCTGGGCAAAAGAATGCCAAATAGCATTTCAAGAAATAAAATCAATAATTACTGGCTCACAAACCTTAACGATGCCGGATTTTAACAAAGATTTCATTGTGATAACGGATGCATCTTCGATTGCGGTAGCCGGTGTGTTAGCGGCAGGAGGATGGAATTATTAGACCCATAGCCTTGACGTAAAGGGGACCGAGAAAAAATTACAGTTGTCACGAATTAGAAGCACTTGCGGTGATACACACCGTTCAACACTTCCACGAGTATTTGCACTACAAAAATGTTTATGTACACATAGACTGCGCGGCTTTAACCTGGTTATTTAAAAATATGGTGCACCTTTCTGGACGTTTGGCACGTTCTTACAAAGTTACGAATTCGTTATCAAGCATGCTCCTGGACGAGACAATTGTTTAGCGGACCAAGGCATATTGGAAAACGAAATCCTTTTTTCCCATCTCAGTTATATAAGAAGTGGATAAGGAGATCGGGAATCGTTGGAATTATGCTTTCATTAATGTGGTAAAACATCCAGAAATATTCACCCCATTATCAACCCATCAAAAGAACGATCCCGTGTTGGAAGAAATCATAAGGGAAATGGAACAAGGACATCCGAGGAAAAATTACCACATAGATCAAAAGGGGACTCTAACTATGAAACCTGGACCATGAAGTGCCCCAAGATTGTTATACCGTTTTCGTGCCAAGAAATAATTTTTCAATACTCCCATTCCTCTCCTATGGGCGCGCATCTGGGGTTTAAAAAACATACAACCAAATCAAGAGGGCATTCATTTACCCAAAAATGCCACAGACATCCGGATTCGCGTTGCAAACTGTATTTCCTGCGCACGGTTTAAGCCCGGTAGAATTGATAAGACAGGAGAGTAGAACGCCCGATGGTAAAACTTTACATTGATTTCTTGGGCCCGCTTCCCACATCAATGAGGAAACAAGTATGTATTTTTGGACTTAGACGCCTTTTCTAAATTTCTTTGGGCGATCCGTACACGTAACTCTACTGCTAAAACGACAATTCAGTACTTAAAGAAACATATTTTTGCTCAACATGGGTCATGCAAAATTATCGTTCCCGACGATGGCCCTGTGTTTAAGAGCGTAGAGTAAAAATAGTTATGTTTCGAAATGGGAATTACATATCACTCTAACATACCATATTATCCGCAATGCAGAACGGTCCATATCATCGCTAAAAACAGCCATAGCCATTTACCACATTTCGTAGGAGAAGAAATGGGAAAACTCTTTACCATTCATAGTTGTAACGTTAAATAATGCTGAACATGAAACGACTAAGCTCACCTCTGCGCAAGTTTTTCCGGGAACGGGAAGGGACCTATATCACCCTTTCAGTTTAAAGGTTCCGATGGATGACATGCTATGGTCAGCCAGGACAAAAGAAGAAATGGATAGCCTTCGGTATCAGACATATAACAACTTGATGAAGGCAAAAGAGGCAAATATCCAATTCATACAATGCTAAGCGACGGAGCGTAGTGCTCGAAAAAGGAGATACAGTTCTGATTAGATCTCATTATTTATCGGCAAAGGTGCATGACCGTACTGCGAAACTAATGTCAAGCTATGATGGTCCATTCAGCGTTATTGATAAGGTTTCGGGAGTTAGTTACGTTTTAGAAAAAATGGACCACCCCCTTAAGGTCAAGGTTCCTGCCCATATAACGCAGCTGAAAAAATAGAAGGAATTAACTGTTCGGTTTAGTATAATTTAAAAAAACTAGTACACTCTTGTCATTTGAAATCATATTAATTACTATTACCAGGATAGAATTTTTTTAACCTTTTTTCCATTTTCCCAAGTAATCCTTCATTCCTTTCCCGCACACCAGCCATTCTACAACATATCTTCTGCTTCCATCTAGCTTCCTCCAGAGAAGGTCCGAAGTATTCGTGTGTCGCATCTATTGTAGGGAGGAAGCAATCCGGACATCAAGAAATCGCAACACTACGAAGACCCATGCATCTACCTCTTGAAGTACCGACCGAGACTGGACTCAGTCCAGGGTCATATTCGACAACCAGAATTTTATCTGTCACCCACCAAGGATTAACTTCAAGAAAGTCAAGAAGCTACCCTAGATGACACCGCTGAAGGCACATCCTGATACAACCTTGAGATAGCCAAGCATCAGAGGAGGACTATGTTAAACATATTTATAATATCATTATATTGTATTTTTTTTTTTTTTTTTTTTTTTTTTTTAAAGAAGAGGTAATAATTTTGTAACGATAATATGTTCGGGTTGTTATACTTTGAACACATACATCAAAGAGTTTATTTTTGTTCAATTCAAATTGTTATTTTTTTATCAATAATCAATTTTTATTTTTATTAGCTTTTATTTTGGTACCGTCACAATCTGCCAATGCAAAGAATACTTTCTGAGTTTCGATAGTTCATCAAGGTTTTGGTTGAAATGGAAAAGTCAGTGCCACGAGCGGGATTCGTACCCACGATCTTCGGTAAATACGCCGTTGCTCTATCGACTTGAGCTATCGTGACTAAAGAAGCTATTTTTCTATAAATAAAAATATTAATTAATTATAAGAAGAAATTTGATAAAATACAATGGATTTATAATTATCGTTAATTGTAACATAACAAAGTAATTTATTGAATGTAAATAAAATTACAATTTTGAACACGATAGATAAATGTAAAGAACAAAGAAGATATCGATCAAACAGAATACTAAGCGAGAGAAAAACTGTAATCATAATAAAAACAAAAAAGTTTTCCTCTGCAGAGTTACAATAAAAAAAAAACATTGTGAACAACCAAAGTCTAAATTAACGTTAACCATTACCCTGTAAGTATAAAATTTTAATTATTTATTCCCTACATTTTTGTTAACGCTTGTAAGTACATGTTATCGAGCCTTAAAACTGATGAGTAAAATGTAATTACTATCTAACAGGCAATGTTACAAATTTGTCAGGCTTGATTTAATTTAATTTCAAAATTTCTAAGGATGTTCGTGTAAACTAATGCAAAAAATTCAAAGCGCTTCTTAAAAAAAGTATCTTATTTATTATTTACTGAACCCTCACCTTCCATTGCATAAATTGTTCAGCACAAATAAAAAATTTAGTTTTAGGTGGATAGATACCAAAGTACATTCCCGCCAGTTGCATCACCTGTCGGAAGTGATGTATTTTAAATATAATACCTACGATACCCATAGATAACCTTGATAATAAATAGATGATATAGTTAATAACAAATCTCCAACCATTTCAAAAAATGTTCAATGCAATATTGAGAAATAGTGATTGAGCGATATGGGAAAAATAGGGTTAAATATTTTTTAGAAAGATATAAACGTGATTATCGTTTCCTTCACTACCAAAAACCACAGAATACACGTTTTAGGGGAAGAAAAATATTTTTCTTCGCTTTCCAATTTCTTCCGATTTTTTCAACAATATTCACAAAAATTGTCGTCATGTTGAGACAACCTCTCATAACGGCAATAAATTTTATAGGCTTTAAGAAGCTTACAAATTATACGCAGTAATATAAACTTTTTCTCTGTAAATAATTTTAAACCAGAGATAAAAAACAAAATGTTTGATTTTTGGTTGATTTAATGCCAATGTTTCTCACTTATAATAAATCAACATTTGAAGATTGTTCAATAGGCTGAAAGAGGACAAATTAAACATTAAATAACGTTAAATCTGAACAAAATCCCGAGGAGGTATGACTTTTTAAGTGGGAAACATCAGATATTGATGGAAAAAATCCAAAAATGACAATTTTGGTTCCTATAAAAATACCCTTTTAAGGAAAGTAAAGGGTGTGTGATTACAAATAAATTTCTTTGGAGTTGATTAGTTCTATTTATTTTTATAACATTTTACACAAAAACGAAAGTAACTTTGAAACGGCTTTGCCGATCCACAAGGGGCATGACAAGAACGTAGAATTTTATAAACTACTGGCAATGAATGGCATAGTCTTTAAATTAATGTAGTACAGAATATACAAAATACAAACGTTTTGGCGGTTCGTTGATTTCATCTTAATGTTTTTCAAATCACTTAAAATCCAAACACCGTTCATATCAGCTAAAAGAAGACAAATTAGGCTTTACATTGAGGCTGGATTTCAGTAAACGTTCAGAAGAATTTTGAATGGAACACGGACGCCGCAGAAAAAATATGCCCCGAAAAAATGCAGTCCAAAAATGCCTATTTCCTATTCTATAAAATATTTAGTATTTAACAGCATTCAAGTGTGCTTAAACTTCGTATCTAAAATGAAACCGGAAATTCCCTTCAAATTTATTTTTTGACTACTGTTTTACAGCTGTTTTTTTTTCAGCTGTTTTAACTACTGTTTTACTACTTTACTGAAAACATCTTATGATTTATAAACCTTTTTTCCAAAAAATATTGTTTTACTGCTTTACTGAAAGCATCTTACGATTTGTAACTTTTCCCCCCGAAAAACCGTTTGTTTTACTACTTTACTGAAAGCAACTTATAATTTGTATACATTTTTTTTTCTCAAGAAACTATTTTTTGACTACTTTTAAATGAAGTAATCAAAAAATAGTTTGTCGACGAGAATCGAATCCTGATTACACGACACAAAAAGGAGGGCAAATTCGAAAGGTAGTTTGTGCCGAGGGGCTCGAAGTCACGATAGCTCGAGTGGTAGAGTAGCGGCGTATCAAGCCGAAGGTCCAGGGTTCGAATCTCGCTCGTGACACTGACTTTTTTGTCTCAACCAATAACTTACATAAAGATTAATTAATTGAAATAAGTTATTTCATCAATCGGACCACAAAATCTAATGGATATCTTAGGGCTGTTTTACAAGTGAGAATGCCAAGATTAGAAAAGTAAAAAAATATTCAAAATACCAAAGTAAACAAAAATTCATTTAGTGAATTTGAACAAAGATCAATATTTTATTTATATGTCATAATAGAATTTTTTTTTAAATTGTAATCATCCAAGTGGGTCATTTAGGCTCTGATAAGGTGGATTATGGAAGCTCCGGGGAGAATTGATAAATCTGCCTTTGAAACCGTATAGGGATATTAATGGTCTGTATCCATTGTTCGCTTGCTTTATAAAAGAAATACCTATCATTTCTTAGCAATTTGTTCTAAGCTGGCTTATGTTAGGGGGAAAAATGGCCCCTTTTTCAGAATGAACCTCTTCGGAAAAGATGTATTTAGCGGCTTTTGTCAAGAAGCGTGAAAATGAGGATGGACAATTGTGTACTATATATCATAACCTGAAACAGCTTTGTGCCAGTCTTGATGTAATTTATTTTAGCCAATAAGTAAAAATATTAGTGAAAATCATTCGTTTAAAATTTACCTTTCCTAAACACATAAAATAAACACTTAAGAGGAGCAATCTTGCTTTTAAATGTTTGCGATATTTAAATTTCTGACCGTTTCTCACGATTTTAACAAACTATTTAATATTCCTGTAATGTAATCAGAAATCGCCGTGATATATTTGATATGGTAAAAACCTTTTTGTACAATGGTGAAGAAAACATAAACCAAGATAATACCTATATCGTGTCTATTTTGAAAGGATTTGTTTAAAGTGAATGTAGAAAAGTCAAAAATCAAATTAGTATTGTTATAAAAAGCACTTACTGTTTTGCAATGGCTGGATTGGAAGAGACCACGTTTCGGAAAGGCAGAAAACAGCAATGAAATGAATGAGGTTCATCGTTTCCCTTTTGGAACCGGCGGTCTTCCTCACCGAGAGCAAACTGGGACCGGTAGTGCGTTCGAGTTTATATTTACTTATTCAGTACTAGCCGTTTTGCTGACACCTGCGGTTCCCATCATTAAGGTCATAATAAGGCACTGCTGTCACTCCAGCCAACTGGACGTGAAATATAGAAATTCCGGATATGCAAAACTTTCCATGTACTATTTTTATATTGGATGCGGGGATAGTTTGCATGGTTCTAGAATTTTCCCTTAGCCGTTGTTTTAACCGAAGATCATTACGGAATTGTTGTTGAAAATAAAAATACAGTTAAAATTCGTAGAAAGATATATTTATATATTTTAATTTTCTGTTAAGGCACGGATACGATCCAGAATGGTCGATTAAATCAGAAACGTGTCGCCCCGACATTATCACTCGAAAGAACAACATCAAAGGCAAGTTAGAACGGACAATTCGAGCCAATCGGGCCAAAAAGGCCATTCCGAGGGACTTGAAACTAATCGCCATTGTTTGCATAGTTTCATTTTGGTCCAAGTACCTAAAGTTAAATTAAATTGAAATTTGAATGAACAAGCAGAACTTGTAAAGTGCAGGGGATGCTCAATTTGCCTCATTGTGGAAGGGCTTGGTCATGTAGTACGTCAAGGCAGGTTATCTATTAGCGGTTCCATCCGTTGAATAAATTAATATTCGGCTGGCCATTGTCATCAGGTACGTCATCTAAGCCAGATTCCCTCCCCTCTGATTTCATTGTCTTCCAATTTCACTACACAATAACAACAAAGAAACAATAACAGTGTAGAAAATCTAAAATCTAATATCACGAGGGTAAATTCAATAGAAAACGAGTAAAATACTTTTGAAAACATTTATCTTTGATTCTTGCGTTTATCTCGATTATTTTGAGGTTAACGAGCTTAATGCTTGCATCAATCGACTCTGGGAGCTTGCTTTGAAGGGTTTTTTCCTGAATATTTATTACTTTATTTATCTTAGATTGAACTTTTAAAATTCAATAAACATAATAAGCTGGATAGATAATTCGGATATTTACAAGCTTAATTCTTGCACCATTTGATTCGGCATGGTTGATTCAATAGGAAACTACTATAAACATCGGGATGGTCGATTCTAAAGGAACACGACATCAAATTCATTTGACTCTTTGTATTCTTGTTTTATCTCATTTATTTTGGGAATCAATAGTTTATACTTGCGTCAGTCGATTCAGGAGGGTTTAAATTTTATGATTTTTATTTTCTATCCATTAAATGTATTTTAAAATAAATCAAATCACACCTTCTCTCATTAAACAAACAAAGGAAATACTTCAAGAAACACTTAAACAATACGAAATTGACATATCCGTACAATACACTTCAAAACAATTCTTCAAAGCCCCGAAACAATACAGATCTATCAAAACACATACACCTCAACACCCTCTAGACCAATAATTTCAGTAAATTCTCCTAACAACATAACAAAATACCTAACCAATATGCCCAACAACATCACAAATACCACATATAACTTAAAAGATTAATTTCATTTCATTAATAAAATTCACATCCCCTAGACGTTTCATCATTATTCACCAACAATCCAATAGGCACAAAACTGAACATTAATAAAGATAACTGGCCTAACATACCAACATACACAAGTCTATCAATAAACACGTTCACAACGATGGTTAAACACTGCTATATTAACGGTTATTTTACATATAACAATCATTTTTACAAACAACTATTTGGCATAACCTAGGCCCGATAATTGCAGACATAATTATGACACTAAATAAAGTCGGACCACAACTTTCTTTCACATTACCCTTCCTCACTAAATAAGTAGATGAAATATTGACAGCAGTTCCAACAGAACAGATTCCAACTACATAAGATATATTTAATAGATTCCACCCATACCTACAATTTACATATGAAACGGAAAATTAAAAAATACCATTTTTAGATACACTCGTAATAATATAACCCGCTACCTCAACTTTACATCCCACCATCCCTTCCATACAATAACAAACACAGCCAAAGGGTTACTTCACAGAATTATTACCCCAAGCCATGAATCATTTCACCACAAGAGCATAAAGATATACAAACAGATCCTCCATAACAATCACTACCCTAAGCACATAATTAACAGAATAATCATAAACTACAACTCAACACTAACACCATCCACTATTACTAATAAAAATACATCAAATCTATCAAATACAGACAAACCAACGTACATTTCCATGCCATTCATTCACTGCCTATCACATAAATTAAACACATTTCTCACTTCCTATAACTTTAAAATAACTTTCAAAAACTAAAACAATTCACACACTTTTTTCCAAAATTAAAGATCCTACACCAATAACAAATAAATATAATGTAATTTATAAAATCAATTGTTTAAACTGTCCGGCAACTTACATCGG
>CM077100.1:36026320-36043853 GCA_039619505.1 Cimex hemipterus | reverse complement strand
TAATTTTCCAACAATTTAGCTTTCCTTTTCTTATTTAACCCTTCCTACAGAATTCTGAAAGGATTATCTGGCCGAACAATTACCAACGTTTTTTTCCCTTCGTCGGCTCTTTTCACGTCACATAAACCGACTCCTTATCCAAATTTGTCTTTCTATCCCGATTTCCTTCCCCACCTCTTCAAAATTCAACGTGTATAAACATAAAACAGCGTATCTCACTGTCACTCTCAGCACGACACGCAAGTATGGCACAGTTACACAGAAGCCCTGAAGATAATCTCAATAAAGATCGAAACGTTGGCACGATAGAGAAAATGTTTTTCTGAAACCTACATCATACCAGACCGCATCTCACGAATTCCGAATAATCATCGACTAACGGTCACTAATCACCACTCATTGTTATACAGAAATTGAAAAATAATTTTTGTTCATTAATATTTATGTAAGGTATTAGTTGAAAGGTAAGAGTTAGCGTCACGAGCGAGATGCGAACCCACGGCCTTCGGCTAGATACGCCTCTGCTCTACCACTTGAGCTATCGTGACTTCAATCCACTCGCACACCAACTTCCCATCTCATTTCAATTATTAAGTAGTTAGATTAAGTAATTGAAAGAAGTAATTTGGACAATAGTCCACTAAATATAATGGATTTAATAATTAAAAAGAAGTGTAGCTTACTAACAGCTGCCCTTGTCATTTCATTTGGCGACTCATGAAGCCGACAATCGAATCTTGATTACACGACATTTTAAAAACGGCATGTTTTTTATCGATCGAATCTTTTTATATAGATTTGAAAAAATTGAAGGAAAAAATTTCCGTTCCAATATTACTGATTAGTACCATACAGCAGGTGGTAGCGGTAACGTTTTCCCTCCTCGTTCTGTCTACTCATTACGGATCGTCACTTTTTGTTCCGAATTCGCCGTACGCTCCCTTCTGTATTGTGGTCTACGGTTTATTTATGGAATGCTTGATTTTTGAACGGTCGCCACATACTTTATCACCCAGAGCAGCAGGGTCCTGCTTGAAGGGGCCACGTGTTGTCTTGCGGATATCGGGGATGTACCGATCTGGTGTTTGATTGGCCAAAGTTGATCAGTTGATTGGCCAAAGAGTACATGGAGACCGACAATACTTGAAACAATTAACCCGTGTATCAGAAATGGTTAGAGAAGATGCTCAACTCAAAAATAAATAAAAATCAAGACGAAAAAGATTTTGATCACAATGTGTGAATATAGTGGGGACTTTTTGAAGAAACGCGGTTTAGCCGTGTCCATAATGGGGTAATAGTCTTTCTGATAGAAACGTAAGGTCAAATGAACGAATCATTATTAAAATCATCACCTACTCAGCAGGGCTCGTATCCATTGCAAAAAAGTTCAAAAAAGGGGAAAAATTAATATTTTTTTGTATTCATCTTTTTTTTAAGGAATTAAATTCGCAAACCTTATAGTTTCTGAGGTTAAATCCTGCGCCAATCGACGCAGGAGGTGCATTGAAAACAAATGCAAATACAAACAAAGATTTTTTATTTTCACTTTTTATCTTGGAAACTACGAGGTGTAAGCTCTTTCTTGCGCCTAATCGAATCATGAAGATCGTGTGTATTGAAAGCAAGTACAAATACGTTAGAAAATGTTTTTATCGCACTTTTGGTTGTTGTTCCTTTTGAGTATACATATTTTGGAAACTATGCAGTTAACAAGCTTAATTCTTGCGTCAATCGACCCAGCAGGGAGCAGGGTCGTTTCCATTGAAAACACATGCAAAATCGTAGAAATTTATTTTTCAGTTTTTTTGCGTTTGTCTGGAAAACTGTGCGTTTAGGAGCGAAATTCCTGAGCTAGTCGACTCAGCACGTAGCAGTAAGTAACCCGTTACAACAGACCGCGGCTTCAAAGTTAGGTGCGGCAGCTAGTTCTCAGAAATCACGCCAATACAAGCCGGCGTCTCGCTAGGGCATATTTTTGGTCCTACCTTAAAAATCATCTATACTAATGACCTACTACACATCCCAATACCGTCATCACCAGCTACATGGACGGTACCGCTATTTTGTCCCCTAACTCAAATCCTATCAAAGCTACCTCCAGCATCCAAGAACATCTTGAGCTTATCGATATCTACTGCAAAACGTGGATTACAACAGTGAATGAGTCAAAATGCACTCAGTGTACTTTTACATTGAAAAATCAGTTTTGCCCTAAATTGTAAATCAACAAGACCACCAATTTCTATTTACATCAAATACTTAGGATTTTACCTAGATAGCAGACTGACATGGGCTACCGATTTCCGTTAGTTAAATACTGAGGTTTATACCTAAACAGCAGACTAACGTGGAGTACTGACATCAGACTTAAAAGATAACAATTTAATAGAAAAACTGGACAATTACGAATTGTGTAGGACCGAAATCCTTATCACTTAATAAAACCCGTTGACAAAAACCTTTATGCAAGACTTAACTGCGACCTCTTTGCATATACGGAATGGAACTGTGAACTGAGTTCAAACACAAAATTCCTCTTGCATTCTTAGAATTTCGTCAACCATTTTTGATGTGTTTGTACTTGTTTTCTCCCGAGTCAATTGGCGCAGGAATTGTTGTTTTATTCCAGATGACTTAGCGACTAAACAACTTTAGAGACGGGAAGTTCCAAATTGACCTGTGCCAAGCGAAACTAGTAAAATTTGCAGAAATGGAATTTTTAACTTCATGCCTTATCCTACTTATAGTTTGAATATGTTTGTCGGTCTGCCGAGTATAGTATGACAGTTGAAAACTACCAGACGTTGTAGATGACGTCTCCAAGGCTCGCTTGAAAACTGGGTAAAAGTTGTAATGTATTGGCTAAAAAACTATAAAACAAACACTTTTCTAACAATTTACTCGAGTAAAGAAAAGAGCTTTTTCTCCAGGATTACCTGATTTCAGATTTTTCTGTTGTTCTTCCATAAAAATAAATGCATACATATATTCAAAGATTAAGGGCTGATAGAAAACTAGCGATAAACAAGAATGTACATTCTATTTATTTTACAATAAATACAGAAGTAAATAACATTGAAATCTATTTGCTTAACATCTTAAAATCCATTACCGGCATACTGTGATGTTCTATTACTTTTAATATCTAATATGTAAGCAAAGAGAAGCACTCATTTACTCGACAATATATAAAACGACACACATTCCTTGCTGGGTCTTGAAAAAAGAAATTCTCTACAGGATACTCAGCGCAACTTTTAGACATAAATACATAAATAATGTTATTCATATTAGATTTACGTTTAATTTACAACTCATTGTTGGTTTTTTAAGGTTCTATATACAGAAAGTTGGAGTAGAAAATCACACTTCCTAGTGTATAGTATTTACAAGTGAAGCTAGGGGGAGAGAGTATACAGTTTTGACGTGTGTGTATAATTTTATTTCATATTGACATTCCATTACACTTGCTACTTCGTCCAAGCTTAATATCACAGCTAACTCACATTAGTTTTGAAATTCACTTTAGAAATATTTCCTCATAAATACAAAGCTTCAACAACAATTGGGTTTACACATAGTCAACTACCATTTAAATTTTTGAAGGAATTTGATTTCAGAACACCTATATTCCTTCGTTCTTGGTTTTTTTTATATAAAAAACTGGTTTTGGGTTTTAGAGGGTTATTTTGGGGTAGAGAAAGGATCGACACTCTCTCGGACAATATAATAGTATACAATTAACTACAACACTTATGTAATAATTATTTTGCTAAGTTTACACCCTTTTTATAAATTTAGCAGAAGACAATGTTTCTTATACTATACACCCTTGTTCTTTATATACACCAATTTACATGGATCATAATTAATTAGTTCAATGATTCAATCTTTGGATCTCAATGTAAAGAAACCTTATTTTATAAAATGTCGTACATTTCTCTGCTGTAGGCATAAATATTTTATTTGTAGAATTTATTATGTTTCGGGGGGAATTTTCTGAAGGATTTCCGGAATAAAGTCGAGTTGATCCTATTACTTGTAAACCTTTCATGGCGGACTTGTGTGTTTCCGGATGAAAAAAAGGAATCAAATAATTCTTCAATGGAGGTCAATTTTTTTTAAACAAGGAAATACTCAGAGTGCAATGTTAATGGTGCCGTTGAGAGGAGCAAATCGATAACGTTTTCGGTCTTCCATCAGAACCGCAGATCGCGCTCCTGTTATGCAGCCGCATTCTAAACTCGAATTTTTTTACAGTCAATTTATTAGCAAAAAGAACTGTAAAAGGTTTTCACAGGATTGATCTATATAAGAGACAGTCGGGACATGAGAAGTGAAAACGCAAATGTATCTTTGAAGGTTTGTGATCTCAAAAAAAAGTAGACACAAAAAAGTCACCCTGTTTATTTTCTTTTAAACTTTGTAATTTTAAATTTTAAATTGAAATATATGACCAATAAGAGTGTTGATTTTTCATTTTATGTTTATTATTTTATTATTGGAATTATGGAGATTTATAAATTGAAAATGTCTACTTCTTTATATAACCTGTTTATCTACAAACTGTTAAAATCTATTTAAGCAAAAAGCCGTCGTAATTTTAATAACGATACATCGAATATTATTAATATACTGTCCAGATAATCAATTTTTTACAATATTCTAACAGGACCTTAGGTAGTGCTTTTCTCGTTCTTTTGTCCAACTGTTAAATACTAAAAACAATCAACAGTTTAGTGTAAAAGTATATTTGCAGATCAATCGAGCACACTCAACGGGAAGATTTCCAGGAGGGGTTAGTGTGGAAGGTTATCGGACGAGAGGGTTGGAAGTGTGAAAACGGAATTAAACTCAAAACCTTATCACGACTTCTCACAAGGTAGTAAACGAATGGGGTTATATAGGTCAGTGTTGGCGGGTTTTTTCATATATGTAGGAAGCATCAGGATTTTTTAAAGATGTTTGATTGGAAAAGTTGGTTGAAACGGTGAGGTCACTTTGATAGCTTACAATGGAGTGAGAGGAAAGGCTGGCTGTGTCGTTTTAAAATGATGTCGATTATTAAAATGATGAAATGTCCATACAGAAGACTGGAGTAGTAATGTCATCAGTATCTACTGGAAAAGATAACAAAGAAACCCTTGGAGGGGGGGGTAAATTTTACTCTAATTATGTAGGATTGAGAAGTGATAGATTTCAATAAGTACTGGGAACTTGGGAAGTATCTTCTTGAGTTTTCACGTAAGCCGGGATGCCGTACCAGGTCGAAAGCCTGGACTACGTTCAGAAAGACACCCTACCAATATTGCTTTAGCTCTAGGGTCGGGAATGTCCGCCTAATGATATACCACACTGCACAGTGAAATGAGTGGAACCCGGACCAATAAGACGTTAGATCGTTCCATTTTGACTTTCTTGGGGTTGCTACAACGAATGAGTGTGAGTGAGACGAGAAGATAGCCCTCTCAACGGCAAAGTTGGAGATTTGGAGTATTAAGAATATCATTAGTGGAAAATGTAAAAAGGAAATCCTTGAGGATGTTGACCGGACCATAAGAGGATTGGGATGATGGGGCGGTGACAGTTTCCTCCTAAGAATAGATATCCTCATGTTATATGAAGAATTAAGTACTCATTTTCTGAGTAATGGGGGGAGGGGCAAAGTCACTTCCTTCGATGGCTACGAAAGACGGATTTGGGTGTGAAGAGAGGATAGCTGTGTACATATTAAAAATGTGTAGAGATTAGTGACCGTTAACGGTCATCTCACGATATTTGAATAAATATATTAAAAAGTATCGTGCTAAGGATACATCCTTGACGGACATCGGATTTTACTGGAACCTAAGAGGATAGGGATGAACTATGTCATTTAAGAACTTTATAGGTAAAAAGTCGTATCCTGAAGCTTTGTTGGTGTTTATGATATTGCTTTCTAAGAACAGTGCATTTGAAAGTAGAGCTTTTCTCGTTGTTTTATGCAGCTGATCAATCTAAAGAAATCAATCAGTTTATTATAAAAATATATTTAGAAAAAATATTTCAATATGCTTTACGGCCTGAATGAAGCAGATATGATAACATGAACAATTGAAATTGTATAGAAAATATAGAAACTTAAAAGGCTTTTCTACATAATGTACATTATGTAATCATAAAATTAGATCAAAATTTAATGTGAATAAGAGAATTTCCCGTATATATTTATTCGAACCGGTGGATTTTTATTTAACAAAAATACCACCAGGCAATAATACCAATTAAAACTGAAATAAATCCGTTTGAATTAATTACGTCGGATTTCTACGAATGTAATGGGATGAAGCGAAACGGATTACCAATTTTAATAAAAGTACATCTGTGAGCTGGCGTCTGAAAAGGTGATCAATTGCCACCTGTTGATATTTTATGCCTCCTTACTCATCATATTCTTCTTATCAGGATTTTATTTTATTTTATATCCTTTATCGAATTTTCACCCTCGAGTTCCAACCGTCTGCTTTCTTCTGCTGTCTCGATAACGTTTACTCCTGAGACCGTATTCTGAATTCCTAATCGGAAACGTATTTTTTCAGGACGCGATTTCAGGCTTCACATTGAAATCCAAAGACTTGTCTGAAATCTTAAATGCCCTTGCAACATTAGAATTAGACTAAATCAAATTAAAGAATCGATTTCATGTCGTAATATTTTATTTCATGCGTATGAGCCACGGAGAAAGGATAAGATTATCATTTAAAAAGATAATGAATATCTGGAATTATAACATTCATTATAATATGTATTATTTTTTTCATTAAACGATGCACTGTACAAGTTCAAAATAGCATGGTTTTTAACAACGTTGAGTTGAAACTTATCATACACAGCTTTCTGGTAGAGAGCCGGCCATAAGCTTTTCCTTAATAGCCAGTCCGTTTAGTTCAATGCCTTCTCTCGTATCTCCTCCACCTCGAAATGTCTACAAATCAGAAACAAAAAAGTATTTTATTAAATGCCGGAATAAATGGGACAAAATAATTACCTGGCTCGAATCAGACCAAGAGCATTTGCCTTGTGTGTACGGTGCTGGACCTTCGGCCTGGGTTCTCGGTTCTACAACAAAAAAATCATTAAGTAATTATATGAAAGCAAAAACCATATGCAAATAAACAAAAATTATTTGGTGCAGTTCGCAAATTGATTTGGCAGCTATTGGGCAAGCTAAACTAAACAACCTGGACCGCCTTTTCCCGCTATATAATTAAAATATTAGTGTCCTGGTTTTTTCAATATCCTCTGAACCTAGGAAAAAAGTTTTTCAAATGTAGACATACATGTCTAATTGCAGAGTCATCTTCTACCTTCGATTTTATTTTTTTAAAAATCGGGGAAACCATTTGAATTAACTTCTATAATACAACCGCACAGATAAATACATTCAAACCTATGTATATTGCACTCATTCTAATTTGTCGGCGGAGTACTCAACATTCTCACAATAGTGATCATCTGATGTAAATTAGGGTCGATTGAGTTCTTTTATACATATTCCGCAGTCGATCTTAAAGTATACATGGCGGTATGCTATGTTCCAAAATCACCACTCACCACTCACACTAATCTTTATTATAACCAAACTCATAAAACAGATCTATGTACAATAAAAAGACGAACAGGGGACACAGACCCATTTATAAAATTGGTGACATGCCTACACGCTCTCTCTATGGAGCCAATGTATACAAGCCTTTATTATGTGGAATACACTGAGCAACCTTTCTCTCTGGGTGGGCTTTGGCTCAGGATCACGTGTTAACGGATGAACCGCATATAACCTATGCTTAATCCGGTAACAGGCAATTTGAATTATAAAAAAAAGCTTCATGGCTGACACAGCTAATTTACACAAAATAGAAGTTGAGAAAATAATATCGGAAATGAGACCCTTTTTATTATGCTTAGAAAGTACGGAAAAAAGACTTAAAATTCATAAAATACAAGTGATGTTAAAGAAAACTAAATTGGGAAAAAGCTGTTAAAAAGATAGTTACACAGTAAGTTGTTTTGCAACGATCCGGATTTCGAGCTTAAGCTGAGTTACAAATATATTTTTAAAAGGGATTGAACACCGGGTTCATTCCACCATTCATCATTTTTATTAAAAAGCTGTTAGTCCAAAAAGCTCGGAACTTGTGGCTTTTTTTGCAGCTCTAACTGTTTAGAAGGGATTTTCAGATCTAACATAAATAAACACGGAATAATTTAATTATAAATTACGTATTGGTACGAGTTAAATGGGTTAATTGATCTTACAGACTTCAGAGCATTTTTTTGAAGATATTTTTGGAAACGTTTCACAATCCTAAATGTTGTAATACGTTTCGTTCGCAAAAAGACGAGCCAAAAGCTAACCTGTTCAAAAATAACTGCTGTCATATCTGTTTTTTACATCACGGCCGACTTTCGACAGTAAGAGAAAAAGTGACAATCGCACAATAAATAGACCAACGACACCTGGACATTGCAATTAATTTTTTTGTTAATAGCTGGATAAAAAAAACTGGGAAAAAGGTATTTTGATAAGAGTTTACACGACTGCATTGCACATCGTGGAATTCACAACAACGGTTAAAAAAAATATATAATTTACTTAAATTTGCATTTATTTATTCAGTTTTGGATGATTGGCAATGTAACTAACCTTACCTTATGAGATTTGTTGTGTGAAAATTGCAATTGATTTTCTTGTACACTGCTTATTTTCATTATTCAGGATTAAAAATAAAATTTCAAGTGTGATGGTTTAAAAAAAGTAAATATTTGCATCGTCGTCTAATAGGGTAATTGTGTTTTTTTTTAGAAACCTAGGCTAAATAAAATAACAAAAGGATCAAATAAATAGTATTAAAGAAATCCGTTAGATGTCATCAGAGGGAAGTTATGTTCCCAGGGGGTGAGAGCAACATAAGGATAAAATAAAAATATAATAAAAAGCACTGAAACGTATAAAAGTAGTATAACGTCAAAGAAAGTTAGGTTTTAAATAATAAAAATAAAACTTTTTGATATCAAAATATTTATTTAAATTTACTAAAACTTATCTTATTACGTAGAAGTTATGTTTTGCCACGTTACTAATGTTTAAAATTTAAACATAAAAAACCTTATTAGATAGACAAGTATTACTATGTGTCGTTTTTCCCTACTGAATAAAGACAAAAATCTCCAATTAGCTTTTTTTAATAACAACCTTTTTTCCAATTTAATATTTATTTTGTTTTTCTTGGAGGGGGGACAAAAAAAGCTTCAGTTTGACTTTTTTTTAGCAACTTTTTCTTCACTTTAATATTAAATTTTTCCTTTCCGAAGACAAAATATATTTCAGTGTGTTTTTAACTTTTTATAAACTTAAGATGGGTCAATTTTCCGTCTTTAAAAAATAAAAGATATTTCCTTACCTTTGTTTGATACTGAAAAAAGCTGCTTCAGGTCTTTTTTTAATATCAATTTTTTCTCCACCTTAATATGGATCTTTTTTCTTTTCGTAACAAAGAAAAAATTCTTTCGAGTGTTTTTATTAATATGGGAATAGCATTTTTCGATCGCAATGTTGGTCTTTTGTCCTTTCTCAAAAATAAAAAGAAGCTTAAATTTGTTTTCTTTAATATACATTTTCTGCCCGTTGATTTGGGTCTTTTTTCCTTCCTGAAGGAAGAAAACATGCTTTACTGTTTTTTTTATAAGCAGCAATTTTTTTCTCTTCTGATTATAGAAAAAATGTTTTAGTGTGTTTTTAATAGATGTTTTAATTTAATAGATAGCTCTTGTTTTCTTTTATGAAGAATGCATAGATGCTTTGTGTTTTTATGAAAAGCATTTTTTTGTCCACCTTGAAATGGGGCTTTTTCCTTTCTGAAGAAAAAAGATGCTTAAGGGTGTTTTTAATAGACATTTTTCTCTACCTTAATATACACCTTTTTTCAATAACAAAATTTTTCTCCCCTTTAGTGTGGATCTTTTTTTCCCTCTGAAAAATAAAAATAAAATAAATTACAGTGTATGACACAGTAGCCTTTAATTGAAAATATGAACGCGTTTGGAACTTATACAGGAAAGATGAGCAAATCTACACCAATAGTAAATATTTAAATGTATATTTTAATTGATTACACAAGCATTACGTATGTAAATCCATGTTTTTTCTTCTAAACGAGTAATTGAGAAATCTAACGCGATATGCTTTGAATAGAGACATTTGTAAGCAAAATGAAAGCAATCTTATTCCCCTTAGTAATTACGCAAAAACTCAGTTTTAATTTCTTGCCGTAACAATTCTTGTTCCGTTATCTGCATTTCCTCTGGACTTTATCAGTTTAAACATTTTACGTTATTTTGTTCTAAATTATAGATATCAGGGAATCCTTCCTTTATTTTGTCCATCGTTATATCCGAAGACTTTCCTCTACTGCAAACTTCATTTGAAGATGGGTTCGTAAAGATTAGACCGGGTAATGATTCCAACAGCTGTTAATAATGGGTATTTTCTACATAAACTCTTATCCGTCCTAATTGGACAGTCTATAGAGTTTCGTCTATTAGAGAGAATGGATGGTCAACGCTTTTAATGAAACATTTTTTGATTATACCAAATGGAAATGGGCCTTGGAGCTAAGACAAAGTGTTTAACTAATTTAAGTCATTTTTAAATTACGTCTTTATTCTTTTGTTTTATGTAACAAACCTTTCCTAAAGGGAATGGCTTACATCTAAAAGCTATTCTAAAACCTTCTCGTTTATGAATTTTACCTTTTTTCTGATTGTTACCTATGGACTCATATTTTGTGGGGCGACTGTGTTCGATTGTTGCTTTATTAAAACAAAAAATATTAAAAGAAGCAACAATCTGACTCAGCCGCTCAAAAAAATAGGTAAAAGATAACATTTCGGAGTAGCTTTTCGAGGTACGCGTTCACATAGAAACATTCTCTAAAACCTAAAGATAAGGTTGACAACTTGTCAAAAAGCGGGGTTTACCTACTGAATTGAGGGGCGTCGGCGGCCGCAACGGTTTAGGCCAGTGGTTCCCGAACTTTTTTGACCCTTGGATCTTTCTACAGTCAAACATTGCCCACGGACCCACAAGTCATACAGGCATAATATAAAAATTATAAATTCAAATTGTGGAAGAAGTATTTGTGAAAGTATAAATATAATTATTCAGATATCGTGAGATGCGGTCTGGTGTGATGTAGGTTTGAAAAAACATTTTCTTTATCGTGGCAACGTTTCGATCTTTTATTGAGATCATGTTCAGGGCCTTGTGTTGTCTACATTTCAGCGAAAAAGTTCTCTGATTGATGGCCGATGCGAGTTTCTTCTCATTGTTGGCGATGTCCTTCAGAATACTTTTAGCTGTGTGTCCGTGTGTAGATGAAATTTGTTCGTAGAATCCCATAATCTTCGAAACGTTGGCATGATAAAGAAAATGTTTTTTCAAACCTACATCACACCAGATCGCGTCTCACGATATCTGAATAATTATCCATTAACGGTCACTAACCTCTACACATTATAATATAAATATAAATTATAATATTAATTACTTTTGTACAAATTATATATAAGTATAAAAAAAATTAATGACTTCGATGAACGTGATGGGATGTTATGAGTGTATACTTTCTAATCGGTTTCTTGCTTTTGTGATGAGGTTCATAACGGCACTGAATCCACGCTCTACCAAATAGAAAGACGGAAAGCAGTCAACTTCTGTACCATAACCCATAATGCAGGATATAAAATTGCGACTTGTTTTTGTAACCAGAATTTGTGATATCCTTGTTCAAACATTGGCTTAAGTTCCTCGTTTGTGGATATTTCAATAAGCTGCTCCTGTATTAATATGGATTCATCTCTGTTTGGGATCTGAGTTTGTCCACGCGCAAAAGGATTCAACAACACCCAGTCGGGAATATCCAAGTGAAAAATGTCTTCGAATCTTTGGTTCACGTCTATACGAAGAACCGTTAAGTATTGACAGCAGTAAGCAAGCAATTCTTCATCTCAAATTGCAAAATTTCGAAAGATTTGGAAACTGAAAGCAAGTTTGGATTGTAAAGAAAAAGTTTTGCAACAATCGCAGATATTACGCTTTTAGTTTTGATTAAAGTTAATTGGTCACCTGGTAGTTTCAAATTAGTTTCGTTAAATTTGGCAAATAAATAAGACATATAGGCTATGTCATTTTTAGAGTTAATTAAATTAGGTCACAAATCATTGCCTTTGATTTCCAGAAATTCCAACACTGAATCAAAGAGCGCTTAAAATCGATTTAAACTTGCACTTTTAGATAACCAACGCACTTCTGTTTTACATTATTATTTATATTATAATATTTTAAATTAAACCTGGTGCGGACCCCCTGACGTTGTTCAGAGACCCCCAAATTAATTTTAATTTTCCACGGACTCCCTGAAAGATACCCGGGACCCCTGGGGGTCCGTAGGGACCACTTTGGGAATCACTGGTTTAGACGTTGACACAGCCCACATCATTATAAAGGAAAGGTACCTAGTTCAGGCCCTTCATTCGAATCCGACATACTTAAAACTGGGCTGGTTACAACGAACTTAATTGTAATGTTTGCGATATTAAATGTTTATAGGACAAAGCGGGAAAGAAATCGAAACGAGTGTTGAAGAACAATTGCTTAAACAGAACAAATTTTCTGAATTTAAAGACTATCTAAATGAAACAAAACGCGATCTGAATTGAAATTGAAATACAGCAGTGTTAGACAATTTCGATAATGGAAGATAACTATATTGGTTTGAGAAATTTGAAGTTAAAAAATGTAAAATTAAACATAGAGATAGATGCGTAAATAATACAATAGGTTTTGATTTACCTTCTATTTTAAACATTTACTTAAATAATATTTTACATATAAATTAATCATTAATTTAAAATTATTTTCATAAATGATTTATTAGGACAACATTTAGTTGTGTTGTACTTCACGTTTTTTCGCACGTACAAAATTGAGCTGCACTGAAAACCAACTTCTCGTTGGAACGTCGCGTTAATTCATGTCGAAAGATGTGTTTGTAACTGCTTCAACGTGGTGATGTACGCTTAATGCTCTAAACCCGGAACCCCAACTATGATTTGTATCAAAAACTATTTTTATCATAATTGTTTACCTTTCAAACGGTTTTTTCGAAAATCACAAAAATGGCGGTAACTTTGAAACGATTCCATCGATGGGCTGGACACTTCATAAGGGCTTACAACCCTATAAAATACTCGCAAATAGCAAAAATAGTCTCTGTAAAAAGATTACAGATGATATAAAATAAAACGTTTGAACAGTTTGTGTTGACTTTTTCCTTATTTTTCACCATTAGAATGACAAAAGATCGAAATATTATACACATCAGCTAAAATAAAACCATCCAGCATTCTAACATGTCAACAAAACTATTGAATTTGGCTAAAATCCAGAGGAGTTAGGAATTTTTAAGTCTGAAACATCTGATACAGTAAAAAAATTGACAACCTTCATTTGTATATTTTTCCTTCTGAACAAACAAAAGATACCTCCGTGAGTTTTGTAATACCAAATTTTTCTCCACCTTAATATAGATCTTTTTTTATGAAAGAAAGAAGACATGCTTCAGTGTGTCCTATTTTTGTAAATAGCAATTTTTTCAACACTTTAATATTTTTTTCTATTTTGAAGAATGGTTGTTTAAATAGCAATTTTTTCTCCACCTTAATATGCGCAGTTTTCCTCTTCTGAAAAGAAAAGATGTTTAGAATTTTTTTCAAAAGCTAGTGTTTCCCTCCTTTAATTTGGTCCTTTCTTGTCCATTCCGATGAAAAAACTATGCTACAGTTTGTTTTTATTAAGGAGTTTTTTTTACCATAAGATTGGTCTATTTCTCTTCCGGCAATGAAAAGATGTTTTAGTATTTTTTTTTTCAAAAGCAGCTTTTTTCTTTTCTTTAATGTGTTAGTTTTTTCTGTTCTGAAGGAAAACATATGCTTTATTTTTTCCTTTATGAGACCAGAAAACATGCTTCAGCTTGCTTCTAATAGCAACTTTTTTCCATTTTGATACTGGTATTTTTTTCTGATAACACAGAAAACATGCTTCAGTATTTTTCTTTAGAATCTCAACATATTCTCCACCTCAATGTGGGCCTTTGTTTCCTTTCTGAAGACAATAGATGCTTTGTGTGTTTTTAGCTCTGACTAATCTAGCCCAAATATGACAATTTCTCGATGCCAATAAAAATTGTGCATTATGAGCTTTCAAAAGTGCTTAACACTGCCTTGAATTTATTTTAAAAAAACCTACTACCTTTCTGGGAGTGTCTTTAGGATCCTTCGTCCTATCTCCTTATCATACTTATAAAAAAATATTTATAAACAATAAACTCGAAACACATCCACAATAAAAACAGAAAACAACATTCAATTATTAAAAAAAAAATGCTTGGCCCAATTGGAGTCTATTGGAAAAAACGCTCGGGCATGGGTTTAAGATTTTCGACGCACTATTCTTACGCCGAGAATTCGCCGGCTTCGCTCCGTGGAGACGGACCCCACCCTTACTTAATGAATTAAGAATAATGAACTTAATATTACATTTTACAAAATATGGGCGCCACGCTGTTTATACGGAAACAGCAAACCGTAAAGAAAAAAATAAAACAAAGAAAATTCAATAAACGTAAAATTAACTTAAAAAAGAACACAATATTCACACAGAAAAAACCATTTATTTCAACGGAAACTAAAATATTAAACAATCTTAATTCTCTTAACACCTAACAAACTTACTCACTAAATGAACCTAAATTATCTTAAAATGTAAATAAACATTCCTTAAAAACTAAACTTTCCTGGAAACCAGTGTCCAGGTATGCTTCTTTTCCAGACGATGACAAATCCCCGCTTCTAGGAATGTGGAGCATCTTCTCTGAAGTTGAGTGGGTCCGCGATCCCCTTCGTCGATCAAGGAATTGATGATTTTCTATGATCCGGCCAGGCCGTAGGGATATCCGCCTCGACGCACCCTCCCTCTCTTTTATTCACTCCTCTGCTCTCTCATAAGCCTATCCTAGGCCGTTTTAATTTTGATTAACCCACCTCCAATTTTAGTTTAGGTGGCATTAGAATTCAGGAGGCATCCCTGGCCAAACAACAACTCTACACTCATACTATATTAAGCATCCTATGTTACGAACGTGACACTATCACCAAAAAATGTCCCATTAAAATCGGTGATTACACGTCCGTAGCCATGTTAGTGGTGGATAAAAATGGTTCCCTCACAATTTAAAAACAAATGTATAGTATGGACTTTTTCAAATGAAAATAAAAGCTTTCAAAGGGAATCTTCTTCCCAAAGGGATTTTTGCAACTACGTGAAAAACATCTTAAACTCTGCTGTTTAAAAACAGATATATGACTGGTAATAAGCTCACCAAATTTCGCTGGTATAATGTCTGGATCCCTTTCATCTGCATCTTTGACCTGTTGTTTTGCATTGAACGTCGGAGGAGTCGGCTTTTTGCACTGCATCGCTGGCGAGTTGTGATTGGACATCCTCATTTTGGATACAAAAATCACGATTATGAGAAGAAACGTGATTGCGGCTCCACCGATGATTCCGAGCAGCGGGGGTGTACCAACGTCGGCGCCTTCACCTATAAACAATAGAGTGGATTTTAATATAAAGCGTTACTAGGAAATGAGAACTAAACCTTTGAAATTAATATAAAATCTAACTTCACCATTTAGAAAAGTTCTGACTTTTAAAAACATTTGTCAGACGAAAATATGTGTCTTTCTTACTATTTATATTTCTTTAGGAAGGTGTATCAACTACAGGGATGTATGAACCCTCGGGGTGCCAATGCCTTGCATTTGAAAAAGCCTATTTGTTGACCAGTACGAATACTAAAAACTACAGTCTAAAAGTAGTTATTTCTGTAAGTGTCAACCTTTCCCCACCTAAATAATAAACATCATCATCACCTTTGTCGGAATTGAGCAAAAAAGACAAGCGCATTCTTAAGAAGCTGCTAGTTGTTTTATTCGGCTCCAGTATGTTGTCGGTGCTTGAAATTTAATACAGTTGGTTCTGTCGGCTTGGGCAACAATCCTACAAAATTTTACGCCTCATGAGCTGTTTGACCTGCATATCCACATACTTCAAAACCAAAAGTCTCGTCTTGTCGCCATCTTCAATGGGTTTCAACCAAAATTATTGAAAACTATAGCCCACGGAGAGCGAATGTTGGGTATCTGACTCATGCCAGATGTGGGTTCGAATCCGCTAGTCCACCCTTAATCGGTGCTTAGAAAAAAGCTAAAACCCGTCAGCCGAAGTTGGAAATTGAGCTCCTGGATTATTTAATATTAAAACTGAATATCGTGACAAGTCTAAACGCTTTCGTGAGGCCGAAAAGGATAGGGAGATCAAAATGATCAGAACCGCCTTCATAATCGCCCTTCTCCAGCTTTTACACAAATTTCAGGTTATTTTTTTTAAAGTAGGCAGGATTCGTTTTGTCAATTCATTAATAAAGCAGACAAATTTTACCATCTGTTTCTGGATTATCTCTGTTAATTCCGCTAATCTGAAGAGGGTTCGGTCCCAGTTATTTGAAGCTAGGGTAACTGTGATAAACGAAAAATAAATTATAAAATTAAGCAACATATAAAAGCATTTATTACACGTTATTATAAATTTCTGAAGTGCTTAAGTAGATTGCTTATTTACGATCTAACTCATTCTCCGTCTGTGAATTTAAAAGGAAATAACTTTTTTTTCATTATTCACGTATATTCTAATTAGAACAACCGATTTCGGCCTGTTCTGTAATTTTGGTGTGGAATTTGCCGTTCGGCCAATCGGGAATGCTGGGCAACATCATTCGAAACCATGCTGTCATTCCATTCCTGCCGTGGAGCGGTAATGTGAGACTGCTTTCTACTCACCGGAGCCCACTCTCGAACATATTTTTATGCTTAAACTGACGGGAATAGTTGTAATTTTAGACGGAACCATCGCCGGCAACAAACGAATATTACAAATGGAAATATGTTATTACATAATCGGTTCAAGATATAGGGGAGGAAACGGGGTTTAGTAAAAAACACATGTATATGCATGGTATAGGGTAGAGGTATAATTAAAAAGGTACTTCTATCGGTATGTATTTCATTCACTTTACCCATGTATAATATATCTCGTTCCTTTCTACCGGAAACGTCATCCGCTGCTTCTAGTCGAGGTACCTCGAAACGCCATACACGGCTTAAAGCAATAATCTAAACCCTACTTACAAAATTAAAATACACATATAAAAACACACACACTCACACAGACCTAAATTGAGAGCGGGTGAGAAGAAGATAGATAGATACATGTAGATAGAGATAGATAGATAGATAGAGTAGAGTAGAGTAGAGTAGAGTAGAGTAGAGGAGAGAGAGAGAGAGAGAGAGAGAGAGAGAGAGAGAGAGAGAG
>CM077100.1:35993322-36025920 GCA_039619505.1 Cimex hemipterus | reverse complement strand
GAGAGAGAGAGAGAGAGGGAGAGAGAGAGAGAGAGAGAGAGAGAGAGAGAGAGAGAGAGACAAATGGGTAAAGAGAGTGAGTAAAAAAAAGGTAAGTGAGAATTTAGTGAATAGGTAAGCGAGAGTGTAAAATAAAGAGTGAGTGACAAAGGAAGAGAGAATGAGCAAGTCTGAATTTGTGAGTGAGGGAGTGAGCACAGTATGAATAACAAGTTAATTTAATATGTACCTCTTATTATAAAAAATAAATATTATTGTTAATTAAGCTAAAAGTGCAAAGTGGTTTTTTTGACAACAAATTAAATGAACTGATTTCACCAAATATTCCTGTTATTTCATTGAAATGAAAATTTTTTCCAAAAATTTCTATGATGCAGACGTGTATTTCGCTTTGTTTGCAATGCTGTGATAATGGTAATGGCCGAGATCTCACAAATTGGAATGAACCAAACCACAGTTATTATCACATTAGCTGGCATGACGTATTGATCAAATTGTAAATGATTTCCTGTAGGAGGTTCGGTGATTAACGTAGATATGTTGGCAGGTTTGAGGCCACAAGTCCCTCCAAGTAAGCAGACTTACTTTCCAAACCTCGTTGTCATATAAGTTGGATGAGTAACTTTCGTAAGCTTGTAATCTTTAGCGCTTTGGGGGCCAGTTGGCTGTTCCCACGGTAGTACAGACCGCATCCCTCTCCATCCTTCCTACCTACCAGAAATAATTCCTAACTTCATCAATACTTACTGTTGTACTTAACTAATTAGTTGCACCGCACCATTCACCGTGCTAAACAGTGAACTACAAGGATTATACTGAGAGGCGGGGTAGATTTTAATTTTCGTGAAAAAAACTGCATAGTTTTGTGATATTAAATTAAATTAGTTTACAAATGGATTTCCTTCATAACACCTAATCGGAATATTTTGCCAAATTCAATAATAAAACAATTCACCGTAGTAACGCAGAGAGAAATTAATTTTTATTTCAAACTATTTTAATTAATAAAAATTAGGGGCTTAAAACGGATTCGATTAGAACGGACGCCGGTTGTGAAAATTGGCCTAAATAATAAAATTTGCCCAGAAAAGAACACGTGCTTTTTGCTCAAACCGGACGGGGTCAGCGACATTGCCTTGGACATTTTAAACGTCGGCAAAATTGTCTCACACGATATAAATAATTGAAAAAAGAGGTCTACCTAATCGTATTTTTCATCGGACCACTTTTCCATACGAGTTTCAATATCGATTGAAAAATAAAAATAAAACATCTACGGCATCTAGATTTATAAAAAGAGTTTTATTGCTGTAATAAAAAAAGCCATAAACTTTGTCTGTAAAGATGATTGAACCATTTTCTTATCTGTCTTTCGGTGCGTTTTCTCGGATTTCCAATTTATTAAGCTATATTTATCTAGTGGATTGTTTGGTATTTGTTAATTTTTTAGATTCATGTTATTGAACAGTTTGAACATCCTCGAAACCTTTAATATAATCCTTCAACATCCATTTCGATTTAAAAGTAATGTCTGTACTGTTCAACATTGCCATTGTGTTGTAGACATCGTAATATCACCTGGGCTTGCTCGCGACCGTCTATACATTTCCTCATCCTTAAGTCCTTGCCGACAGAGTATGAGTGATAGAATCACACTCTTCACCCATTCAGTGCCCTCGGTTCGTTGCTGTTTTCAGTATTTGTTTCCCCTTATCATTACACCATTAATTCAGTATACGCTGACACTGCCATTCTATCTCCAACTCCGACCATCATAGCTCGACGAACCCTCCAATCACACCTATTCCTTTGAACGAGCCAAACTCAACATCGTATAATCCCCAAACATAATCCTAATATCTGTCTTTCAAACTCGTCATCTACTGCCATGTGATGTATCTAGACAAGGTACTACACGACTCAGAGGACAGACCTGAACTGACATATTACTTAAGGACGATGGAGAGAGAGGGAGAGAGAGTGTGTGTGTGTAAAACTGAAAGATATAAGTTTCGAAAATAATAGAAAAACTGATATATTTAAGGATGAGGAAAATGACGAAACATCTTCTCTTTTTTTACAATGTTTTTTGCATCGAGGGAAAATAATGCGATAGTCGCAGAACGTTTACTCGAAAGTTTTAAGTTTCGGAAGAAATTTCATGGCTGCACGAACAACAGAGAAAGCCAAGGAAGGAAGCTAGGGTCAAAGTTGTGTAGTGGAAATGATCCTCGAGTTCATGCCTGTATTTAAACTTGCACTACTCACCAGGATTATTATTTTCATTCGAGGAAATCTTTAACGCGTCGCAATTTTATATTTTTCGGGAGGGTAAAATTCGTTTAATGTGAAGATGAGTTTTACAAGTAGCAATTGGCACATCTATCGTTCCAAAATCACATATTGGGACATTATTTTGATAAATGTATTATTAAATTTATTGAATAATGAATTGATGCACCAAAGTTGTCCATACTTCTATAGGAAAACAATTATATCTTATAAAACAAAATTTATCATTTTGCCGGTAGATCGAACCATTTTCTTATTTCGCTTCAAACTTCCTTACCGTGAACATTTTTTCAGATGTAATTTGTTCGTTTCAATTCTAGAAAAACGAAACAACCCGTACAGACCATTGGGATGGCATCTCTAAGTTACGGTAAAATTGTGTATTTTTAAATTCAGAAGAGTGTATAAACGTAGCTCGCCTTCCGTTAAGTCGAAGTCCCCGTGTTAAAGGGTATTTAGGGAAGGAACATTTATTTTACGTTCAATATACCTTAGAAGACCTGATCGGGCAACGTTGGTGTTAGGACTTCCTAACAACAGGGTTTACGGAGCCGGAGGTGGGTGGTACTTCCTATCAATGCCCTTATGAATATAAATGAACATCGCCTTTAAGAGCCCCTCTGAATTTTTGAGAGAATGTGAAAAGCGCGGGGTAACTTTTGACGAGAGTGGTCTTCCTACTTTGAATGGCTACTCAACGCTAAGCTATGTAACAATACATCTTATGTTAAACACACCTTCCTTCCCAATTTGCTTCTTCTCATAATTATGTAAACCTACGCGGCAGCGCCATGTATATTATGACAATATATGTTTTATAATGGAAAGTTTCAACTATATTTTGCCTAGCCTCTGATTCTCCATTTACACAATCGCTCATACACTGAAAGCAGAAACTAGGTTTTTGATAAATAAATCCTTGTATCCTAATTCTTGTAGTATATTTCATATATAATGTAGTGTATATTTTTTAAACATTTTTCTCCTTCTTGTTTTCCAAAACCAGTTTATTTTATTTCATATTTTTCTTTGACGTTTCGATCTATATTTTTCTGACCATTATCAGAAAATCATAACAAGAAGTTCAGTCAATTATGACATATTTCAACATTAGCAATTAATATTATGTTCACATTTCCGTTTTTGTGGTCAACTAATTGACCAAGTTACTTCTTTCAATGAATTATTCTTCCCGGTCATGAGGGTAAACTGCGTCCACATACACTTACATAAGCGCACTAACCGTACACACCCTAGGGTTACCACTCCTAGGTAAACTTGCCTCCTTGCAAGTATTTGGGGGAGACTGAGCGAGCGGGACGCCTGTGGTCTTCCTGGCGATGGGCCCTTGTGGGACTGTTACATGTGAGAATTGCTCGGGGAAGTCAGAGGGGGGTGGTTGGTAACACACACGAGCACATCCTCCCAAAGACCCTCGTATTATAAGAGCAAGTTGGATTTAAATGTGACCAGTCCCAGGAGGGCTGCCTTGCCTTCGGAGCTAACTCTCAACTAACACACACTCACCATACAAAACTCTCACATTAACAGAAGCACACCAATAATACTCACTCTAAGGGAGATTGTTTTCTATTTCTGAGGGACTAACACTCCCTTCAGCTGAAATACAGCCGGCACAGGTAGTGGATGGGGTTTTCACTATCTCTGATGGACAGCAACCCCCCTTAAGGACTAGTACAACTGGTGGTTCTGCCCTAAGGTTAAGGAACACCTGTCGCACGTGTGGAAGGGTGTTGCCGCTTGGCCCTGTATAAGGACCGAAATGGAATACGGCCGGATTATAGAAGAATGCTTGAGCATGGCAGCGAGTTTAAGGAAAAAAACTTTTAGGTTTTTACAATATATTGGGATAATGGGTTGTATATAGTGGTGTATTTATTTCACAGATTAAAGTTTAGATTTAGTTTATGTTTGAATAGGAGTATGCTGGGTGGAGGTGTAACATATTATTTTATGGCTCCACCACCACTGCTGCGCTAAGCCGGGACGGGGCGGAATGTCGCGTACCCTCCGACCCGCATTCCACAGAGAGGACATGCATGTGTGATTGGGTTTGTATATAGGTGTATGTATATATTTATTGTATGAATGAGTTTGAGAATGACTAACATTGGGGAACGTAATGTGCCGAAATGACCAAAGAAGTCGATGGCGCGTGACTAGAGCACAACCTCGGAATTGCTCAGGCACCAAGGTAATTGACTCCCCCTGTTCTATCAGGGAGGGACCAGATGTCTCTTAGGATGTCTCATAATTATATTTCTATTTCAATTAATTATTCTTTTTATGTAAGGTCTTGGTCGAAATAAAAAAATCAGTATCACGAAAAGATTAATTAATAGAAAGGAAATCATTTGGTCAATCGGACCACGACACCTAGTCGATATGACTAATATCAAGTACTACTGATGAAATACGTAATAATTAACTTTACTTTTTGTCAGGATTTCCAGATGATTGTCAGAGAAAATAGACCGTAACGTCGATGAAAAATATGAAATAAAATAACCTGTTTCTGAAAAACTCCACGTGTCTCTTGGAAAATTCACGTCGTTAAAAACTTTTTAGAAAAGGGTTAGAAACAAGTTTGACAATTCTTAACAACTAACAAAAGATTTGGACAGCCACGAAGATGTCTAGGACCGAAATCCGTTTTGACCGTCTACACTGAATTAACCTTACACACTTTACTGTGGGGTTCCACATCTAGCGCATCCAATCCTTCCAATCGAAAGTCCTCGAATAAATCCAATTTCCTACATCACTAGCCTCACGATGGAGGTCGTTGGAACTCTTATCCCTTTTGCCAACGAACTGATCCGTGCCCGAATGAAAAACTTTCTGATCAACCTCTCGATTCATCCAAACAGTACTACTAGAGCCTTCTTTACATATTCCCATCCCGAGAGACAGCCATCATTTATGGACAGACTGGGAACGTCCTTTCAAGACAGCCGGTTAAGAAATAATATAACGCAACTTGTAACTCCTAAAAAACCGGTCTGAAGGAAGGAATATACTAATTTAAAAAACCCTGATTTCAAAAACAATGGCTACAACGTTACCTGTCCTTTTCTGAGGATCTTTCAGCGTGATCTCTTCCATGTTGACCGGGGCACTTCTCCCTTTCGAATTGACTGAGAAAATGGACACTTTTAGAGGTATGTCCATCTCCAGGTCGGTGAGCACGAAGTAAGGCGTCTCGGTAGCGGTGACATTGAAACGCGGAGTTGTCGCACCTCCGACGTACAGCTCGAGTACGAAGACCTGTTTGACTCCACCATCCGATCCCGGAATGCACCAAATGACCAGAGAACTAGTCGTCTCGTTACCAAGGGTACAATTCCTCACTGGATATGGTTTCCCTGAAAACATCAATCTCAATAAGAACTTAATCGTGTGAGAAATGTATAAATCGTTCAAGAAAATTACGCAATTGTACCAAATGTTATTAGGCGTATAGTTCATAGTCATGCATACCATTTATATGTATGGGTGTAGTTCGACAGGGCCTTTCTATTAATTACGCAAGGGCAAAGTTAAGCGAGAACAAAGCTGGCAATATCTCATTCCTTCGACTCTAACTCCACGAATCCATATATGTGTAAATTTTCATAACTCAATTGCCCATCTAAACGCTGCCAGTTATAATTATTAAGTTACAATTGCGGGACTTACATCGTCTTCTATTCTTATATATTATTATAGAATTGTAGAAAGAAAAGTAAGATGTCCCGTCTGCTTCTTTAGCGTCAACAAAGGACAACCTCCTTTCACAAAAAATCGCATTGACGGAAATTTTCACTTTTAATATCTTCCATGTCAAACCCCATCTGAGATTTTTTTTAAATACCAGCATACATCCAGTTCTTACCGGCATTTATGAGAGTATTAAAGTTCTACTCTTAAAGAAATACAGCTTTATATAACTATAAAGAGGAAACGAGCTGCTTTGACGTTTCTAAAAGTAAATATTTTCCTATATCTAGGTAGGCACAGTAACGCCACAAGCCAAGAATAAATAGAAGTTTCTTATAATGTAGAGCTTGTCTTATGTTTGTACAGATGGTTTCAAAACCCTGAATGGTGTGAGAGCAGCTTATGTCAAAAAATACACCTTATTAAAACCTATCAAGTAACTGCATTGCTGTCCAGATTAACCTCTGTACCAAAACAAAAGGTGAAAAGGACAAAATCAGCAGAATGGGAGAAAGAGACTATATCTTGTATATATGCTCTACGAATATAAGAATATGTGTTCATGCGCTTCTACCTATGGACATAAATAAATATAAAAATGAATGTAAGTCTTGGGCAATGTGCCACTGTTTTTCAGGCTGATACTATGGATTTTTAACACTGCGCTAGGAAGATCAAAAACGCTAAATATTGCTAATAAAAGAATCTACACGAAAAACAAGGTTGCACATAGGTAGTCATCGGTAATAAATTCATCAAGACCTTGTAAGACGTTAGGAAAAACAAAAATGATCCTTCTTTGGACCCCACATACAGGGCAGTCGGGCAACACGGTGACCGACGAATTAGCCAAAGATCGATGAGGTCATCTATCCGGCCTTGAACAACAGACAGGTAGTTCCATTGAACAATGGGTTGCGAATAAGTCCTCAATTGAATGGGACTGTATTCCAGGACATGAGAAAACCTTCGTCAAAGTACCATCCCAAAAAAATAACACGCCTAGAACCTGTTAGGATAAAGAATGATAGGTCTGTTCACTGTACTCTGCAGATTCCAGTGGCATATGTGAAAAATGGAACTAGCACTGTCTGTGCTGTTAGTGCTAGAACGAAAATTCATGACGATTGACCCAGTTTCGCCTACACAATGGGCCCGGAGTACAAAGTGGGTAATTTCAGCCAAAAAGGTGAAAAGTTTGGTTGGTCATAAAAACTTTATTTCAAGGTATTTTTACAATCTGTTTTCACAAAACAGTGAAACTTCTCATGCACTGGTGTGAAGACGTGTCATGGGAGAGGAATAGCCAAATCATAGAAAGTTAATGAAGGAGGCCCTTAACAAAGTTTTGTGTTCTGGTAAAAAGCTCTAAAATAGATTAAGCTGTATAAAAGAAAGATTTATTGAATATTGTTTTGCAGACCTGCAGCGACGACCTGGAAAAGGCAAGGCACTCCTTGGACTGCGATGTTGTTTTCTGCCCAGCAGGAAAGAGTGCCGTAGTCGAGATCGGCAATCGGCGTGTACCTGAGTACGCTAAACGTCCCGTTGCTTGAAAATCGTTCTGATCCGACGTCGAACGTTTCTCCTGAATTGTTGAACTTCCATTTGAAACTGCGAGCCGGTGGATCGGCGTCGACCTGGCACTGTATGTCCAGGCTCTCCGCCCGAGAAGCGCCGACGATCATCACCCTGTCGTTCCGGCATGTCGGCGAATCTGCAGTTAAACACATGCATAAATATGCGCAGTTTATGCCAAAACCCATTTGTAGCGATAAAGTTAATCGGTTATAATTTTGTTTCCATAATAACTGGGAAATTTGCATAGCACCATCACGAGTCATGTCGCATTTGCACAAAATACTCTTTCGTCTGTTGTTATTAAATAACATCAAATATTGAAATTTTAAATTACAGCAAATTAGGTAAATTGAAGGAACATTTAAGGGCAACAAGTTATTTACATCCATTTTCGGAGGTTTCGTTCACGTGATAATGCTGAAACTTAAAATGTAAACGTAAATTAGCTCATGCACGCACAAAATTAAATTTATTTTTAATTAAGTAATAAATTGTAAGAATAAAAACGTTTCGCGTTAATGAATTATGTTCGTACAGGGAGAGTACAGAAATAATGAGTTTACGTACATTTCACCCTGAGATGGTATTCGTTGCTCAATGTTTCTCCTTGGTTGTTCGACGCAAGACACGAATAAACACCGCTGTTGCTCCTTGTAACCTTTTGCAGTACAAGACTCTGGTTTATGAGAATCAGCCTTGCCGACATGTTGTGACTCATCAGTTCACCCTGAAAAAAAAATATTGTTAATTAATTAGAGACATTCGTCGTGCTTTTCAACTAACCTAGTCAAAGAGATCAACACACACACGCAGACATATTGAAAGATAACTAAGAGAATTAATTTCTTGATACCGAGAATTCCAGTGATGAAATTGTTAGCCGGTTCTAAATCGGATCAGTCGCATTACGATTATGGGCTCAATTTTCCTTTGAGCACTTGACAAAGGAATCAGTTGACCCACCTGGATTCACCCAAATAGTGAAACGAATTTACACACCGTTTTATATAAAATGATTTACAAATGATATTGAATCTATATACATTCCATTTTATGTGTGTGGTGTTTAGTGACCGTTCGTTAATGATTATCACCGGTCTGGTTCATGTTATGAATGAAGAGGCTCCCTAATATATAAACGCTCACTCATTTTTCAATTTCGCTAATATTCAATTTTATTTTTCTAATACATGTCAATATTGTAAATAGCAAATTGGAATGGAAGGGTACCTCTGTAGAAAAACCGTGCAAAAATTAAATATTCATAAATCTTGCGATGCGGTCTGGTGTGATGTAGGTTTCAAAAAAACATTTTCTTTGCCGTGCCAACGTTTCGATGTTTATGGAGACCATCTTCAGGGCTCAACGTGTTGTGTTGTGTGCCGTGAAGATGATCTTAATAAAGATCGAAACGCTGGCAAAATATGTTTCTATCCAAATAAACATTCCTTTTTACGTTATAACGTCTTTACAAATTAAATTGATTGCGTTTATCATGAACAATATACAAGGAGAAACATAGCTAATATGAATGATTATGCACCTGCAGTGACATATTAATTATAATGATTAGAAGGAGTCAAATCTAATAGATTGATTTCGTTAAAAAAATAACGCACCGATAGGATACCTTATGAAAACGGGAGTGATTGATTCTTTTGGCATTAGTTGTTGATATTAACTTTTTGGATGGACAGGAAGTATTTGACTGAGAATAACCATAAAATACCAGATACTTCAAAATAGAGTTACGGATGGAGAGTGGCAAGTTTATTAAGGCAAAAAAGACCACAACCGTTAATTGTCAACTATCAAAAAATTATTTTAAGCACTTCTAAACCTCAGACTCTCTTAGGACCAATTTTATTAAGTTCAAAAAATTTGTTTAATAAATAAAAATAAATTGCTCTTTTTGGTCTGAAAAACGCTCGCAACCCCCTTAGAGAAAGTAAATAAACAAACGCTATAACGAAAGGGTAGCAGGGAATTTCTTACTCCGCGGTGCCCTTTTTTTGTTAAAAAAAAACATTTTTTTAATAATAGATGGGAGACCTCCTGAAATGTCTTCACCTCGACCGTAATCGTTTCCCCCCGAGTAGATCGCGTCTAGTTTTACGCCCCGGCGCCCTAGATGGCTAATCGAATTTTCTTGAATGTAAAAAAATACACTCTTACAGGCCGTATTTTTGAAACTTTTAAGCCTGTGAGAGTGTGCCTGCGTGCGTGCCTTCAACTTAAATCGAGTCGTTTTTCTCGCTTTCTAGAATTAAGTTTCCCAAAGGAAGAAAGATGGACAAAGTATCTTGTGTAATTCTGTTTGGTGTTCCATTAAAAAAAAAGTGGTTTTAATGGAGGGACTGTTAGTTGTTAGGTTAAGATAATTTTTGTCGGAGCAACAATTTTTATTCTTAAATGTAAATAATGTTTTTGGGTCTTGTAACGGAATGACATAATTACTTAGTTTTAGTATTGCACATTAAATATCCTTCTGTAGTGATTGTTTTTCTTATGTTTTGATTGTTTTCGTTTGGCCAGGCGAGTGAGCTGGTAGTCAAACTATGCTTGTCTCGATCCAAAATATATCTATTGCCTCCAATTATGTGTAAGGGTGAAACAGGAAGAAAAAAAGGTTTTTTATTAGATATCTTGCTGGTAACTTTTGGTAGCTTGTTTTGAGAGAGGTTTTTCCTGCTAATGATTGAAAATAATAACAAATTTATGTAAGTGGGCCTAGTGAAAAACCTTATGCTTCCCAACTCCAATATATAAGGTGTTTCCGAGCCGTTTGATGCCCGATTTGCATTCACGTTTCTGAGAAAGTGGTCCGGAATTAATGGAAATTAGTCTGCAATGAACCGCTGAGTTATGAGACAATAATGATGGCATCCGGGTTGGCGGCGGGGGAGAATATTCAATGTAACCGGATAAGCCCCGAACCGGGGCTTTGATGTGGGGTCCAACGGGCCTGCCTTCATCATGTAACCCGTTTCATCAAACCGGTTACCGTTTCTTCTCAGTCGGACCGGCGTAGATCGAGATGGGGAAAACTATTTCAGCCCGAACGGTCCGAATACATAAAACTGGCGGACTAGGGCTGATTGAAGTTTGACCATACTCTAATTTTATTTTTCGGTTGAATAAATTTTTACAAAAGCAGTGGCGAAAAATAAATTAACACCGTGTTCATTGGTGACCATGAAACGGGAAATTTTTTAATAATTATTTTGCAAAAATAGTTGTACAGTTTTATTAAAATTATGCACCGACAGCTTTTGACCTGGTGCATTTTTTCTCATAATTGACGACATTTTCGTTCTTGCACATCACAAAAGCTGAATACATTAATCCTCCCGATAAATGAGCTGGTAGCTAAATGGTGGATCCGAGGATGGCATGGATCTGGCCACTGAAGGGTCAAGTCGCAAGGATTAAACTTAGGACCTCGAATAGACATCAATCAGGCAACCTGGCTTAGTTCCTGCTAGAATAGAGGTTTAGAATAAAATTAGACCTCGTATAATCCGCCTATACGGAAATGATAATCATCGGAAGAGGATTGATTCATGGAGTTACTAGATTATGGCGAGATACAGCTCATGTATTGCTTTATCGATTCCTTTTCTTCCCCCCTTACAAAAGCAAAATAATAAATTGCCTCTCATTTCCAATCCCATCTCAACCTCTCGAGAATGAACGATAAACACGATAAACGGTAATCACGAAACATTTTTATTGTTCTTTTTAAAATTAATTGTATTCTAAAAAGTTTTTCCAAGAGTTGAGTAAAGCAGTTAAAAAAATTTATCTAGAAAGTTTTTTTTTAAATAATTGTTTATCCCTACTATTTAGAGATCGTGAGATGCGGTCTGGTGCAATGTTGGTTGATAAAAATGTTTTCTTTATTTTCAATGTTTCGACCATTATTATGATCATCCTCAGGGCCTGGGATTTATAAACATAGTTTAAATTATACAAATACACATGTAATGCGTGAAATGAATTTATACAATGATGTACACAATACAAATTATACAATGGTTTAATCCAATTGTACTCACTAAAAGTGTGTGTTTTCTGTGTAGATCTCGGTTCTGTGTCGTCTTGAGAGGTGGGTTAGGAAGTAGGGATCCATTTTTCTGTGAGGAGTCGGCTTCTTTGAAGTAAAAGGGACCGACAAAGGAAAAAAAGGGTAATGGTTTGCAGTTTGGGCCTAGTTTTACTTTAAGGATTATTACAAAAGGGATTATTAGGGTAAGAAGAGATAAATTGTTGGTGATGTAGACAATTTAGAATTGTTTGATGTGTGGAGAGTAATGATTGTTTTATATGGTGTATTATATGTTTTGTGTGATACGTATGTTATTGATATAGAATTCGATTTATGATATTTGAGTAGCTCCGCCTAAGTTCACATCTGTCTGTTAAATCACTGATGCTGTGTTTACGCCTGTTAATGTAAACCATTTCTAAAAAGTTACGTTTATCCTTGTTTTGTTTTGTGTTTAATATGTTTGGAGTTGTGAAGTCAAAATTGTGTTGGTGTTCAATGGTGGGTAGCCCGTGCTGTAGGTTTTTTGTGGGTTGTTTGCCATCGATATATTGTTTTACCATTTTGTCCAGATATTGGGATATAATTTCAATGTAAGTTGCCGGCCCATTTGTGCAATTATTTTTTTAAGCTATATCAGACTTATTTGTTACAGGTGTAGGATCCTTATTTTTTTATAATTTAACGATCTCACACCAGTCTATTAACACAAACAATAAGGAATATAACATTTATATCAATTAACAATCATATCTCACTGATACTCTCAACACGACACACCGTAATTGAGTGAATACAAAAATTTTAAAACCTATAATTGCTATATTTTGTTCATTATATCTTATATATATATATTCTATAATTTAAACACTGTTTGTAAATTCCAGGCCCTGAAGATGATCTCAATGAAGATCGAAACGTTGGCGCGTTAAAGAAAATGTTTTTCTAAACCTACGTCACACGATCTCACGATCTACAAATAATCGTTAATTGACGGTCACTTAATAATACACGTTTATCCTTGCGTTTTAAACACTACGAAAGTAACGGTAGTGCGAATTAGTTATCTTAAATTATTTAATAGCCTTAGATAAGATAAACCGCTTAAATCCGTGAATCCATAAACGTTTAAAAGTTTTGAGAAAGGATTAACCCTACACTGCTCGACTAATAGGCGTGATTTTTATGGCAATGGGAAAAATACGATCTCGATGAGAAAATCCATTCCGGTGAAAGTTGTATTTTTTCTCCTTTCAGTATACCGTTCTTCAAGCCTATTCTTCATCTTGAAACGACCTTTTTTTATATTTCTGTACACCAATAAAGAGCAAATTATTGCAGAGAGCGATATTTAAAAAAAATGTTTTGTATAAAAAAAAAACGTGTCAAATATTGCCGTTTTGGGCGAAAAATAAAGAATTACCATTTTTAAAAAATTCCTGGCTACGAATTCATAGTAAAAAATAAAACAAAAAATCGTTATATTAGGCCTATTATTCTATTATTGAGAAAATGGTAACGATACATGACAAATTTGAAAATTAACGAATCATTAATTTTAAAAGCCATTTGCTAAGGATTGACATTATTCGAAGTTAAAATATAAAAAAAAATGATTGGCGTAATTTAATAAACCGAATAGATTCTGAGAAAATCGTTCCGAAAAATTACAACTTTTTGGCATCTATTTGTCTATTAAATTATCTTGAAAATTTGCTCAAATACGATAAATTTTTGGATTTTAATGCTTAAAAACTTAACTTAAAAATTATTTGTTTTTTATAAAAAAAAAGGTATCAAATATTGCCGTTTTTTGGCAAAAAAAAGTAAGAAATTATTATTTTTAAAAACTCCTGGCTACAAATTAATAGTAAAAATTTTACAATGAGCCAAATAGAAATCAAGAAAACGGTAACGGTATATGACGAATTTTGGACACTCATTGAACAACTAAATGACCTTGAAAAATTGCTGAATTGCTGCCCAGTAAACATTTAGAGATGCTAGTTAAAGAGAAAGTACACTCCCCTCAAAAAGATATGTATATCAAAATTAATATGTCAGATTTCGTGTGAATCAACAAACAAATGAGAAAAAAGCAGGTTTTCCGAGTAAAACTGTTTGGAATTGAGCCTTTCCTCATTAATTGTTTGGCTTAAACATAAACATAAACAATATCTCAAAAATTCGTACGGGTTTTAGCTGTTATTTTATTTAAGATGTTCTAATACGATGACAGGGGTTAATGAAGTTTGCCATTGAAAGTTCACATTTGGAACAAACTGATGTGCAAGTTCACTGTGTGCCGTTGTTGTTAATTATTGGATTTTTGTTTCATGTTGTTTGTTTCGTCTAGACATTACGATTACGATATCTTTTGTTTTCAAAAGTGAATGTTGTGCCATTTGCAATACCAAAAAGTAAAAACCAGCCGGCCGACAGTTTTCACGGCGTTATATTTTTCAAACTTTATGCTGAATTCCTCGATGGATCTTTGACCAAAGGGGATCGGAGATTGTGGGTAGCCGATGGGATAAATCAACTCGTGCACTAAACAATCATAAGGTCGGTTGAACCGTTTTGAAATGTTTCCGGGTCAAGATTCGGGTTGCTAGTGATCCCGATCTTGGCCCGATTGTAATTTCCGTTGACTTAATGCTAGTTAATATAGTAGTTCTTGGCTACTTGTTCTTCTGTAATCAAATATTTGAATCGAGGGAAAGTTGATAGAAGGGGGAAAGGAGAGGGAGATTAGTTCGAGGGCGGTCGAGTTGGCAGAAGGTTCCTCTTATGATAAATTCCCTTTGCACCCCTTCTCCGACCCATGTGTAGAAAGGTTAATGCCTATTAACTTATATCAACCCCTGCCTCATCACCCTCACGCGGCCCCATGACCAACGAAACAACAGGAAAAAATGCTCTGACCTTTCTTTATTTTCTGTAAATTATTACATGTTGACCCTTGCGATTATGAAAAAGGGGGAACATTAAAGATGGTTATGGAATATATAATATATTTCCAGTCAAAAAATATTACATTACTCTATGAAAACTTGTTTTACATAGCATCCGAGGTTTTACAATTTTTTAAATTTATTTATTTTACAACTGCATAGAAAATGGAACTAGCAAAATTATGTTATTTACAAGGCTATAAATATACACATATACATAGACAGTATTGTATGCAAAATTTACATGGTTTGAACGGCCACCATTCTGTGAAAGTGGTCGTAATTGACCATTATGGCGAGAAGTTATAGCGGATCCTAGGGTTGCCGAAGTTACACAAGGCTGCGCTTCAGTATTCTATGAGGGTTGGAAGGAGGGCATGGCCAGCTCAAGATTGCGAATTAATGGAGTGTCATGGGAGGATTGTTTGGCGTGACATTTAATGCAGCGGGAGTGGGTCAGGTTTGGGAAGTATGGTACGGTATGTTGAGATAATTGTGGATAATACGATCGGGGGACGTGGAATGGAGAATCAAGTATTGTGGAAAGGATTTTGGATTGTAAGGATTGGAATTTGTTAAGCGTTCCCGGCTCTCGTGAACAGTTCAAGTCCGTAGATCCAAATTTGGGTTATAAGTGTAGCGTATAATAATTTTATTTAGCTGTTAAGAAGCGTCAGTTTATTTCTTTCGTTTTTCAGCATTTCATATCTAAGGTTGCAGTCAATTAATTTTAGTCGTGTGTGGGGATTCCACGTCTTGGGTCCCACTAAAGTCCAGGATATAGTATACATATATACTATTGGAAGAAGTGGGGTGCCGTTAAACAGATACAGGTGGGAGAGTTTTTCGATTAAAAGTGAAAACTAAGTGAATTTTGCATATTTACTTGATTCTCCATTGTCGAAGCCAAATGTTCAAACAGAGGAAGATGGGCTTGGAGGTTGTGTTTCTGAGAGAAATAACAATGGAAAAGATTGTCGTACATGGGCGCATGTGAATGTCAAGGCGTTGGAACGCAATGGGAGATCAGCTGTAAAGAAAGGATAAAGTAACAAAACATGCATGCTTTTCGGAGGACGCAGGCAAAAATGGGAAAACGAGAAGAGGACGAGGTGCCTTGAGTTACGTGGAAATATAAGTTTGTTAGGAAGCATTTCAGGATAAGGTCGTATGGAAATGGAAGGATGCCCCTTAGCTTCCACAATAAGTTCTCGTGCAATACCCAAGCAAAATCCTGGATATGTTGTGTCGCAATGCGGTGGGCTTGGTGTATGGTCGAGTGTAGCCGCGGAATCACAATTTGTGATTAGGGATAATATTTAAGTCTTCGATGACTGATAGATGAAGAAGAAGCAGCTTTTCAAGTTCTTTCCCGCGAATAGGAGAATAGGGAGGAGGCTTATAGGATGACATGTGGCTCAGGGACAGCGCTCGGAGAAGGCACGTTTGATGTGTTTTTTGCTCGTTCTTTCTGACCCCCAAGTTCAACCGCTTCCGTCTATAATACAAAAAGCTAGACAAAGCGTCTAAGAAATTGTAAAGAGCCGGCAACGGCTTAGGAACAGTAGCCAAAAAAGACCAGGACGGTTAGGACGATATGTGGAGGCGAAGTGAGTAGGTTTTTAGATTTAGGCATGCTACTTACGGAGAACTTGCAAAGGAGAGGAAAGTAAGTTTTCTAAGGACACAGCATTGTAGAGGGATGTGATAAATACGATTGCTTTTTCATGAAGTTCATGAAGATATTAGAGTTCACGAGATCATTACCGGGACTATTTTTCAGGAAAGTTAATTATAACATGACTGACTTCTTTGGGAGTAAAAGGAGAAGGTGTGAGAGGGGAAGAGGGATATTTAATTCTTCATTAATTTCATTAATAAAGGGTTGACCTTGTACGTCGGTGAGGGGTGAATACTGTAGATAGATATTGTGCCAGGAATTGAGCTTTCTTCTCGTCGGTTTTTGTTCGAGTGGCGTCGGTGCGTTGGATCGGCTGGCTTTATAAATAAATGACAGACAAGTGCAATTAATTACTTAATCGTTTATAATTGTGATTACTGACTAATACAGGAAGTTTTTATTCTACTTAATAAATCATTGGAATTTTAAAGAAATATCAGAAGGAGTAAGTTCTGAAAAAAATCATTCCAGTTTTGGGCGTACAAACATCATCGTATCTCTTGAATAGTATTAATATACCCGAATGAATTAAATTTGTTTAAATTGGAATGGTTGGAGGGCGGATAAGGGTTTATATAGGCGGCCGAGCAATGTACTGTTACCGCGAGTGTGTTAAATTTGATAAAGGCTTTTAATCTTCTGGGTTTAGCTCCCATCCTTAGTCACGTTCCTGATATGTTATACCCACACCTTCTTAATTCTGAATAACGAATTTCCGTTTTTAAAAACCCACTCAAGAATTGTTCGACTTGTGTTTGACTCACCTTGAGAGTTTCTAGAATAAATTCTAACAGATGGTATGAGTAGGTAATTTTAACAACGGTTGTATTTATTTATTATTGTGTTTAAAAAAGAGGATGGATACAATTAAAAAATGTCTGTGGTGTGGGTAGTTTGGGGATTAAAGAACGTAGGAACCGAATGTTTACAATACGCCTTCATTAACATAAACTTTTAATTAACATTGAAACTTAATTCTCGCTATTTGGTCGGTTAATAGCACGATTTTTTAATATTGGATTGCAATAGAGCACGTAGAAGAATGAACACCCATAAAAAAACTTTGCACTAGCAAAGGTATACCAGACAAGAACAACCGTCCCCAATCACGCTGTACTTATTGTAGATTTAAAATGACGAAGAAGAAAATAATTTATTCTGGGACAGATTTCTCCTTAGATATACAAGGGTTAAAGTGAAAATTATTAACATTTTGATTACTTATACTTATATATAACGGACGCAAGCAACGAACTTTGAATCAATTTTGGTGTGTGAATGTGTTTATTACCGTGAATAGAGGGGCTTATCCTCAATCACCTCGAAGGATATCGAATATTGTTGGCTAATGAGAATTAAAATTGAATAAACTATAAATATTAAGGAATCTTCCGTTATAATAGAGGAATAATGAGTGATGTGTCTTCGTGGAGACCGTTTTAAACTCGGCGAGGGACAAAAGTACCTTATTGAAACTGGATTTGCTTTTGTAAATGATGAAAGAAGGATAATTCAACGTTTAGATATACCAATTCAGTTGCGGTTTTCAATCCCAGAACGGCTTAATGCCCGACCCTTTTTAGAGTAGGGTGAATGAATAAAATAAATAGCTTTGGCCCTCGGCGCGGGAATCCGACGAGACTTTTGTAAAGGAACTCCAGTGGTGATCTTTCAGTTATTGATGGATGACTCGCGTCGTTATTCTTTCTCCATACCTTTCCCAATCGGATAAATTTTATAGCGAGAACGGTCAGCGATAGGCGACATTCAGCATGAAACGCCCGAGCCAGAGCGGAAACACGCCGAGCCAGGAAAACGACCGGGGCAAAGGACAATTCCATTTTATTCATCGGTTTTTGTGACTCGTATTGATTACATTCCGACATAACGCCTCTTGAATTTTTCAGTTTATTTCACTTTTTCACATCACACAGGTCGTCCTCAACCGAACGGGCTTATCTGTCTGTATTAAGAAATATGAATTGATGTTTCTTCAGATTTTTTCAAACAACAAAATCCTGTTTCCTTCTTGTTATCCTTCATGGAATATTCATTTTTGCATTTAAGTTCATGTCAATTATCGGTTTAGTGTCCAAAATCGTTTTAAAATGAAAGCTCCTAAGTGTTTTAGGCTGGAAAACAAATCAAAAATATATCTGATATATTGTTTGTTAAGGATTTTGGATTGAATTTGAGAACCTACAACCTAGAAACAACAACAGTAAAACACCAAGCAAAGATAATCATGACGAGTCCACCCACTCTATACCTTTAACGCCTTGAAAAATAAACGGAAAAAGGAAAAACTCATATTTACCAGGATATGCGTAGGACATACCAAGATCACACATATTCTTCTAATGGGGGTGAGACAATGCAGGAGTTTTGTGAGGGCAGGAAATAAAAAGTAAATCTACGAAAAAAAGAATTCCAATCCCCATAACCTATCCCTAGTCTTGGGGCTCGTCAGCCTGCACAAATCGCTGATATCAGGGACAAAAATGTTTGAAACTATATATAGACTTTCATGTATGTGACGTGTGCTATTTATTAGGGAAATGTGAATGAATTTTATTGTGTGAAGGTATTTATTAGCGTGAATCGAGGGAAGTGTGAATGAGTTTAGTGTGTTAATGTACTTCGTTTCTTACGTGCTTGTTTGTCTGGATTAAATATGAATTCATGTGTCTTTTGAATTTTTTTAACGCTACAAAATCATTCCCAGCCTGTTCTTCATGAAATATTCATTTTTGCATTTAGGTTTGAGGCAATTCTTCTATTTAGAGTTCAAAATTGTTTTAAAAGAAAAATATTGTTTTAGAAAAGAAAACAAGTGTATAATTTGTCTAATTGTTGATTGTTAAACATTTTGATCAAATATTTTCGGTTTTGCATTTTTCTATTATAGATTTTTTCTCTACGCTTCCATTGTCTCATAAATTTTTAAAACCAGAAACAAAAAAACTAATGTATAATTAATTAATTACTTTTGATTTGCTACCACTGACACTACAGATTCTCGGACCTAATCCTCTGAAAGTTTTCTTTTTACGGTTCGTAGAAGGGTGTTGGGACGAGGCCAAACAAAGGAAAAGAAAAACCACCTGGCAAGGATTTGTTGTTACTTTATTAGGGAAAGGAAGTAAAATATTCAATTTTTTCCACCCCACCCTCAAAAGGCTAACGATAAACTGCCGTAAGGGTGTCATTGGACTAGAGGGGCAAAATACTTAGAGACGATTTCTGTCACTGCGACCCCAATGACATTTGTTAAGGTTTGTAAAGGACGAAGAAAAGTCAACTGTTATGCTAGATAAAAAGACAAAATCAATGCTCAATTTCCAGTACGATTGAACATCGTATCAAAATCACAATGTTATCATATCAATAAAATAATAAACATGATCACATTATCAAATAAAATCATCTTACTAATAATATATACTAAGTTTTTGATCAATTCTAAACGCGACATGAAATGACGAACTGTAACTTGTAACTCAATTCTCAATATTTTTTAAATTGAACTTTATTGTTGATAATATTAAAAAAAGAATGTTAAACAGTGCGCCATTTCTTTCGTATAAAAACAATGTAATCTAGGCAATCAACCTTTACGATTGCCCCACCGAAATTCTCAAAATCCGCCAAAGTTTACCGATAGAATTGTGGGTAATGTAAGAACCAAAAAAAAGAGCCGATTCATTGTAAAGAGTAAGTGATTTTCATCCGATCCTTTTTTTGCCATCTCTAGTCACCCAGTTCAGAAGTAGTAGAATTCTTTTTTTAAGTTTTATTCTATTGTTTTGTGTACAAAAATGTAAACATTTAACAATTTGTGTTAACCAAATATCTGGGAGGAACTGTCAGACCGCGGGAACGGGAATAGAGCAGACGAGTCGGCCATTGGCTCTCACTGTATCGTATTGTTAGTTGAGGTTTAGGGCTGGGTTAGGAGGACACGAGGCCGTTGTCTTTGCAAACGGCATGGAGGATAGTTAAGATAGGACGTTTACAAGAAGACTCGTGCCAGTGGAATGTGGGAGGAAGAATGGAGTTGTGGAATCGTGTTTGGATAATGTCCTTCACGAATGGGATGTCTTGGTCTTTGTGGATGGTTTTGTTAGTGACATAGAAAGGAGCATTGAGGATGCTATGAAGGACACTTTTGATTGAAAAGTTTGGATTCTTTCCATGTTGGATGGCTTGGCTGTACACCCACCGCTCTATTACGTACGTCCAAACCAATTAAATTAGTCTCTTGTGTGCAGTTAGTTTGTTGTGTGTACTCATTGAGGATTTAGGTCTATGTAGGAGTCTGAGTTGTCAGTTTGTTGTTTTGTTTTATGTGTACGTTCCATGTGCACTGGTGGCAGATACCTCTTCTAGGTGTGAACGTCATTTAGCTTGATGCGCCATACAGTCCACCAGTTGGCAATGAGGTCAAGGTGGGTTGTTTTTACTGCAAGGATATGTTCAGGATATGAGGAGAGAATTGCAATGTCGTCCGCGAAGTTCGTGATGTGGGCGTTAGGGTGTATACACATGTTAGCAGTGAAAGGGTGTAGAGTGTGTAGAGGATTGGTCGTATGATTCTCCCTTGGGGAACGCCGGCCTTGAAGGTCTTGATGTCTGAAAATCCAACGCCAATTCTCACCTTAAACCAGCGATCCAAGAAGAAGGATTTCAAGATGAAATAAGTGTGAGGAATAATACTTTTTAATTTGAAAAGAGAGCGGGGTGCTACACTCTGTAAAATACCTCTGTAACATCTAGAAAAACTACAGAAGAGAGTCAATTGTAAGAATATGTAACTGAATAAATTCCTCTAAGTCTGTATATACAACTTCTTGTCTTAATACTATTTGCACAATGATTTTAGGTAAATTAACTTATTTTTCGTTTATTTCTCTCAGGCACATAAAAGAACTTTAGTGTGTGATTATGTTTCTTGTAAATGGGAGTAATAGTTTTTTCGGTAAGTTTCATTAAAACATTGGTTTTTCGTTCAAGAAAATAAGCATAACTTATAAACTGTACATATATACTATTAGTTTTAAAAAATGTCTCCCAAATTGTGATATTGTGTTCTTTTTTCAGTTGGGCTGACTGCATCTGACGTTGAGCAGGTGGCAACACGTAATCTTGTAATGTAATTACTTACGTTGTGAATCCAGGACAGCTTTCGCCACTGCGGATTCGCACGGATATGACATTCAAAGTAGACGTCATCCCCTTCTTTAATATCCGAGGAGTTGAGCGTGCTCCCCAGCCTCAGCGAAACGATGGGTGGATCTGGGGTTAAAAAAAGATTTTGAATAAACTGTGTGAGTGTGAACAAAAAAAATTTAACTTACAAACAACTGATAAATTCCAGTGTGTGGCCACGTACAATCCGGTCACATTTGGGTTTTCGGCTCTGCAGGTTATCGTCTTACCGTCATCTTCTGTCGATGGAATAAAACTGAGCGTGCTTGTCGTGATGTTGGCCTGATCCCCACTTTCCTCCTAACAATTGAGAATTTGATGCATTAAAATTCAATACATTTAACATACATGTATACATTTAAAATAAACTATTTGTTAAAAGTTAACACAAGGTGACAAGTTGTATACGTATAGTTCCGAAATATTTTTAACACTTTTCAAAACCAATATTTATTGAAAAAACCTTTAAAGGCTTTTTTTAATTTACGAAAATCCTCATGAAAAGGATTTTTGGTAAATGCGACGTCAGGTATATGCTCTTGTACTCTAAAATATACCAACGTACTGATTTATTTTTTCAAACGCAAAGTCTGACGCCACATTTGAAGGATTAACCCTCTTGTTTGCTTATTTTTTGAGTAATGTGAAGTGATGCATGATCAGTGATGATCATAATGCAGCTCTCGTGAACAGGGGCGAGAACGGGTCTATGACCGCACCGGTGCATTCTTTACACGGAAAATTGTATTAAAAGTTAGAAAAACTTTATCGGAATGAAAATATATTTGTGCAACAAATAATGAAAAACTTAGGTCTGAGCAACAGAGGGTGAACAAGGTGAAAAAAAAGAAGTATCATTCAAAATCTTAGCAGGAATTTATATTAAAGAACATATGACAGTTATTCTCAGTATAAAAAAAACCGAAATACCGAATAATGTAGTTTTGAGGAATGGATAAAACTCAAAATTTTATAATTATCCATGAGGTTGCAACCGTTTTTAGAACAAATGTCTTTTTTTTATTATTTATGTTTATTACTTTTTTTATTTAAGGAGAATCTATATTTTCTGATTTAAACATCAAGTATTAAAAATGAACTGCATTTTGGTAATTTTTCGGAAACGTTCAGCTGTTCCCAGCGGCCAAAACATTACCAGTTTTCAGTTCGATTTTATCAAAAATCTATTTGGTTATATTTTCCTTAGTATGAAAAAAGACAGTAGCAAAGGTTTTATGAAAGATAGTAAACTGTTAATTTTTGGCAACAAACTGAAATTTTGACCAAATGTTACACATTTATTACACGGAAATAATAATTTCTCTGCTCCCGAGTATTTTTTAAAATTTACGTATTTTTGCCTATTATTCTGGTTCAATATAAAAAAAAAAACATATATTCAATATAATGATGTGTTTTGAGGAAAAGTGCGAAAACTATGGAAGCATGCGCACTCCGGGCATTATCTTCGGGCGTTTGCACATATCGCACAATAACTTTTGGTATATGTGCACTCCTAGCACTGGCTGCACACGTCGAGCTAATTCATTTTTGTCCACGGAAGATAAAGAACGGCGAAAAAATACAACTTTTCAAGTGAAATGATTTTTTAATAGAACTCAAAATCTTCCTTTTGCTGCCCCATTAAAGGGAAAAAGTAACCAGAAACCGATCTTCTTACAGTGAAGATTGGACAGAAGATCTTTGACAGAATATAATAAAAGAAATGCAAGTTCATACAGACCTTACTTCAAAAAGCTATTTCAAGCCCATCTAAGGCGTGAAATCTCATGGGGTCAGTTTTATTCTGTGCATAAAATGTTTTCATTAGTTCTGTTGAATCAATAAAAGGTGGCAAAATACAACGCTCCAGGAAAACGACTATCTGTCCGTACTCCAATTTTTCAATTCGCAGCCCGATTTATGTCATAAAAATAATGACAGCCCTAATGTAAAAACACAATACAAATCTTTCTAAATATTGTTCGCTAAGCTGGTTTGCCTATTATTGATTTACTAATTGAAGTAGGAAATGTTTCAATATGATCAAGAACTTTTCAGAAAGTGTACTGAATGGTAAAAATTCGTTTTAGAAAAAGGTTTTCACATTTACTAATACAGCTCAAATATTTCCAATCACCGCTCAATTCACATTATAAAATCGATTTCTCGAGCTGTCGAATACCGACAAGTGATTTTTAAGTTGGTGGCGTACTTTTTGATATAAAATATTTAAAAAGGTTTACCAGGCAAGACACAAAAATTATTTGAAGAACTTCTAAAGCTCTGAATCTCGTGGGGCGAGTTCATATTCTGCAGAAACGTTTGGAATTGGATTTTTAATTAAAAACCATACATTTTAGAAGTCGAAAATCAGTCGTTATTATCTTTAAATTATCAAAGGGATTACAAAATGTTGTATTACTCATACGTTAAGTTGGTTTATTTTCAACAAAAACACCATTTTAGACTGATTTGTTAGAGAATAAAATAAATCTATAAATAATTGAAATGGCTCTCATAATATACATTATGCCGTCTCTATTGTTGAAACAAAATTTTTATGTATATTTAAAAGAGGTCTTAATAAATGAAATCATATTAGTGCCAAATTTATGGTGATTATATCGAACATAGACAGTCTACTCTAGTTACAAACTATGCCAGTAGATTGTACATTCAAAAATAAATCAAAGGATCATGATTAACTATGGTCCTAATCTCAACAATTTTAGAGTAATTTCACGCTTTCCCTTTTTTAATATTTCAAATAAACAATGATAACTCCAATTCTAAAAGGTGTTGGAAAATCTGATGATGCATGGAAAACTACGTAAAATTTCCAATAAGATGTGATCCATACAAAACTTGTAAACGTTTGTGAAATGAGCGTTTTAGTTGCGAGAACATTGAATTTTTTTTTTTAAATTGAAAAACTTACTTTTATAATTCCAAACTATTATTTCCAAACCGAAATACCAGCAAATTTCAGAAAACGCACTCTATGGAATATTCTTTTTAGTGGTGCTATTTCTTTTTTAATTGATTTTTCAAAGATGAAGAAATTGTTGAAGGAAAAGAAAAAACCGTAGTTGAAGGATTGGTAAGGAGGAAAGATTAATCCAGAGAGATCCATTAGATTTCGTGGCCCGACTAACAAAATCAATTCTTTCAATCAATCAATATTTATGTTAGGTATTGGTTGATATAAAAAAGTCAGTGTCACGAGCGGGATTCGAACCCATGGCCCCTTCCGTTAAATACGCAGCTGCTTTATCACTTGAGCTATTGCGACATCGATACACTCTACATCTCAAGTCAAAAAATTCGAAAGGTTAGTTGAGATGGCATGTTGGTGTCCGAGTGGATCGAAATAACGATATCTCAAGTGGTAGAGCAGTGGAATATTTAGCCGAAGGTTCGAATCCCTCACGTCGCACTGATTTTTTTATCTCAAACGATACCTTACTTAAAGATTAATTATTTGAAATTAATAATAATAAAACACTTAAGGAGATTGTGAATGATATACTCTTTTATTCCGGGGAATAAGAATACAATAGTTCTCTAATCAAAGTGCAGTCGTGTCGGTAAATAAGTAAACCCTTGCCCTATTTCAGTTTGGAACCCCAATTAAAAAAAAACTGTTAATAAATTCATTCAAAATTTCTTTACGTATTTTTTAAATTTTTTTACGTTTTTTTCCTTTCCTTCTCAATTTCTTTATCTTTGAAAAAAGCAATTAAAAGAAGAAATTTCACCACTAAAAAGCATATTAAATTTAGTACGCTTTCTGAAAATTGGTGCGACCTATGTTTGTAAATATTAATTTACCATCACTACAGTAAGTTTTTCAACTTCGAAAAAAGGTTTTTTTTGAAAAGAATTGGTAACTTCTTACTGGACATATAACGCAGTTTTCGATGGTATTAACGGATTTGTCCTTTCTGTTTTGGAGTTACCATTGTTTATTTGAAGCAAAAAATGAAAAAGTTAAATAACGCGGAAACTTCTGAGATTGGCCCATAGTTAATTCGGACTATTTGGTTCCTTTTTGAATGTAGAATCTACTGGCAAAGTTTGTAACATGAGTAGCCGAACAGCCTGTAGTAATATATCATTTCATTCTGTAGTTATTGTATGTAGTAAGTAATTTAGTTATTGTGTACAGAAAGCGGAATACCTACTTATTTATAGGAAGTTTACATAGTATTTATTAAAATAATATTTGCAGATATTACATGACGGTAGAAAAGAGAATGCACTAGAGGCGGTCTAATCTTACTGCAAGCTCTAAATTCTAGCCCCTACACTGCAGAGCGCCGTTAAGCCCTACCTAATGCTTATATGACTTTTATTACTTGCCCCTTTTGCCACTATGTGATAATAGAACGCTAGTTGTGTGACAAAAGCATGGGAATAATTTTATTTCATCTCTACAAGTCTGACAGGAATTATTTTTAGAATATCATTTCAGACATTACGAAACTGCAGCTTGATCGTATGCAAGAATCTTGGTCTGTTTATTCCTCTTTATTAGTTAATCTATATTTTATTGATTAATTTTTTTAATTTCAGCTATGATAGTTAAAAGAAAACAAAGAGGTCAGATAAGAGACTATCATTAGCACTCCGCGGTTTTCAGTACATGATATAAAGAATATTGAATAACATACAGAATATTAAATGTAAAAATATTTTTTATATATTTCTTTTAAAACCAACACCACAACTGATAAATGAATCAAAGTTGTAACGGTATCGACTTTGAATTTTCCAAGAAAGGTGCGGAAAAAATAAGAAAAATCACCTATTGTTACGGAGTGGCATGATTAGTACCTCTGAGGCCGATTCCCACCTGGTAACCCTAGTCTTTCACACCAATCATTCTTTAAACCCAGCTTAGCCACATGGCCTTCCCTGCAGCTCCCTTCTGCTATCCTTTATCGAAATCTTCCCAATCATCCGACCCGCCCACATGCCTCCGCCCCAACCAGGGAAAGATCGAGGTGTAATTTTCTTAATCAATAATAGGCTTTTTCTCATTAGCCAACGGATGATAAATAATGTGCTCGAATATTAGACTATGTTCTACTAATTATCTTCTGCCAGTGTTAAATTATTAATTCCAACTCGGCTTTACTCTCACTTGTATTCTGCTATCCTTAGTATTAGGCTTTTTACGTGGTTTTCTGATTAAAGATAATTTTGTCTATCGGATAATTAAATTTCTTACAATTTCTCTCCAAATAGGAATTAATTTACAGATTTATTATAATAATTATGCAACCACTGAAAGTTTGATAATAAAACCAATTGTCTACGGTTAGACCATCCTTCCATTTTACTTTTTAACAAACGACAATAACACAGGTCGATAAATATCTATCGAATTTTTGTGCAAAAAACTAGATTTTTGCCCAGAACGAGGAAAGTCACATGAGATTTCGAAATTTTCTGAAAAACCACCCAGGAACGGAGAAATATTTATGTACTTATAAGTTTTGATTAAATGTGTATATCACATTTTTTAATTTTTTAATATGTAACTTTTTTTATTCAACCGTAACCTTGTGTGCACAGAATGAAACTGATCCGAAGTGTTGTTTTAGCTTTAGAAATATTTTAAATAATTTTTGAATGCAGCGAAACAAATGTTCTGCTGTATCTTGATGAACACCATCCCTACACTGCTGAAAAGTTTCATTTTTTAAGTACATCTGTTCTGTGTCAAAAACTGCCTCCACAACATCCCTTAGCAACATCCTACAGCAAGAACAATCCGCGCATCTTTTTATGGGGTGAACTAGTTTTCAGCAGGAAAAATTCGAGCTCGATCAGAAAATCGTTTCTCCGGAAAAGTTGAATTTTTTCACGTTTCAACATTTGCCGTGAATAAAATAAGCGTTAGCGAGTATGTAGTACGTGCGAGGAGTGCACATGCGCTCAGGGTTCCTTAACCGTTCCCATTGCGCGGAAAGGCTCGTCCCTTGGCGAATTTAGAGCGGCCTGTTGTCACCCGCTGCGTATATTTTTCTGTTAAACTAGATTTGATTTGGAGATCAACGATAGAATACTGTTCAGTTATGATTGATAAATGTTGAAAAATGAATTTAGTTTAGAATAAACCGGTACAACTGCGACCAACCACAACGGATCGTGTAGACGGGTGCTGTACTGAGGCTTATCACTGTCTATCTCCAAGACCTCTGATTCGAAGTATTTACTGACAGTACACGGGAAAGTCCGAATCATCTACAGCAATAAAGGAGCGTGAGGTACAGACCGGGCTCGCCAAGCGACACGCAGTGGGAAAAAGGCTTTACACTTTTCTTCAAAACTATTTAATCAAATCGTAGGATACTTTTTCCATTTGCATAGCAATAATAGGCAAACCATCGTAGCGAGAAATATAAGAAAAAAGTTTTCGAATTTAGTAGTTATGTAGAGTTAGTGGCATTTATCGTTAGTAGTTAGTATAGGTTAACTTTACATTGCTGCAAATCCTTAACGATTCATTATGGAAAAATCCTAGGTACAATTTTTAGAATATTCAGAAAAATATAACAAAATTTATAAAGAATATGAAAACCGTCTATTTTGAGACCTTTTTGAAAACTAATGCCCTTGAAACATGGCTGAAATAGTTTAAATTTTTAAGGTTTAGTGCTAAATAGAAGGTATAGAAAAAAAAAGTAAATCGGTCGAATAGAAGCGGATATAAACAAAATATAGGCCAAAAACAACCAGTCTGAAAAAAAACGGTCGTTACTGCTTTTAAATCGAGGTTGGTAGCAAATTGGCAGTTGTGTAAAGCGGCTCACCCTGACTTTGCGCAGGAGCCTATTTCCTTTGTACCACGTGATGACGGCTGGTGGACGGGAACCGCCAGTCTCGCAGGTCACTTCGTAGCGATGATCGGCGATCAGCTTCGACGGCTTGCTAATTATATTTACGACCAGGGGGCGCACTGAAAACAAAAAATGCATTTAAAGTACAATTTTTTTTAAATCTAAAATTTTCTAGCAATGAATAAACTCATATTTTTTCCACATCCTACATTTATTTGTAAAATGCAAACAATATTTATAAATCCCAGGCCATGAAGATGAGCTCAATAAAGATCGAAAAGTTGGCACAATAAAGAAAATGTTTTTCTAAAACCTACGTCACACCAGTCCGCATCTAACGATCTCCGAATAATTAAATTACAAAATTAAACAACTCGGGAAGCGATCCAGTTTAAACTGCTGAATAACAATATTCTTTTTTTTAAATACCACAGTTAAAATAAATAATTGCTAGTTTTTACAGTATATTTTTGGCCTGTAAGTATGAAAGCGGACACCTTCGCAAAGAAAGGAGCTGCTACATCGCTGATAGGCCCGAACCATTCTGTGGCAGAGGAACCCCCTCTATCAATGAGTATCTCAGACAGAAGGGGGAAAAGAAAATGAAGGAATATTGGAATTCACTCATTGGACACAGGCAATCCAAGAATTTCCTAACAGATTTCGGAAGAAAAGAAATTACAGAATGTGTCAAAGGAAGCAGGAATAAACTACGAATCCTAATAGTATTTTTAACAGGGCACTGCGGGCAAAGGAGACACCATCACCTGCTAACAAACTGCGGTGTTACAACTGCTCGTAGGAGGAAGTGTTTTGGGATGTACAATGTGACCATAGAAGAGATTCAACCATTGAAACCGGGCCTATTAATCAAGTTCCTTGATGAAATAGGACTCTCCGATGTGCTTTAGGTAGAGAACGGGGGATACAAGAGCTCTTAAAGGGCGCAGCATATTACACCCCGACTATTACATCTACATCTACATTTACATGGTTTGTAATTAGTAGATAATTAAGTGGGCAACGAATCGAGACTTATCTTCTTACTTAATACTACAATATGGAATGAGTTGAGTTTACAAATTACATGGATCATATTTTGTGGGGGGAGTTAACAACCATTATTGTTTACCGACCTATAATCGAGGACTAATCCTCCTTTAGTAGGTAGCGAGGCCATCTCCTTTTCAGTCATCACATGGGATTATAAGGGTGGTTTCTGTTAGATAAGGATTAGGTAACGCGATTGGGATAAGAGGAAAGTTTATTGTAGAAAGTGGAAAATGTTTTGGGAATTAGGTTTTGCACATTCGAAAAAGATTTTGAGTTCATTATGAAGAGTTGGCTGCGGAATAAGTACCATTGACTATGGTGACTGAGGACATTGGATTGTGCCGACTGTATTCTTTGGTTGTTTAGCAGTTCTAGACCGTACGTCCAGATTGGTTTAAGTAATGTGTTGAAGATTGTCAGTGTTTCATTGGAACGCCGATCTGCCTATGTCCAGTAGTGCGTAACTTTAATGTAATGTTTGTTCTTTTTTTAGTCATGTGTTTTGGTGCCAGGTCTTGAGTTTATGGAACCCAAGTTAGTGGACACAGTCTGTGCATGAGGAATATCATACGAGGGGTTTATCTTCGATAGGGGAATGGTACAATACATAGGTGCTTTTGCTTTCATTGACATTTATACGCCAGTGTTGCTACATTCCATTGTTTGCAGGATGTGTACAAGGAGTGCCCCGAAGCAATTGTGGGAGCGGGATAAGAGGATAGCACAGCTGTGTCGTCGGCAAAGGATGCAAGGACGGTGGAGGGTGAAGTGGTGGTATTGCGGTATGGAGGAAATATCTATAAAATATTTTTTTAACATCCAGGCATTGAAATGTATTACTGAGAGTAAAATGCATGTTTGGGTGTAATACTTTAACGGTGTGCTTTTCTTTGAAGCAATATATAGAAACATGGCAAGCCACAAATTGATACGTGGTTGTATAAAATCTTATCCGACTCTCTCTCGGAGGTAAAATAATGTGGCTGTTTATTACGGATTCCCCCCTTCATTGGAGGCTCGGACACAAGAAAAAAGAAGAAAGCTTTGAAACATCGTAAAGTTCTTTTGATCTTAAATTATGAAATAGTTTTTTTCACTTAAAAATATAACGGGCTCTAGAAGAAAATCTCGACGGAAAACAAGAAATACCACCCTACTTCCCCTTTCTTCTTTTCCATTCTTTAGTAATAGCGTGACCTATATACACTCCTCGACACTCTTCTTCATAAACGATTAATTTATTTTCTTCTCATCTTCTTTTATTGGTTTCAAATAATCCAAAACGCTTGTTAATTATATTTTAGAGCCGAGAGCCGCACGATGCCAGAGTTTCGAGCGGCTCCGTTCAAAAATTAAACGCAATTATTCACGGGTTTAGAGGTAAGGTTTAATCACAAAATGTGCTCCCTTCATACTTAAATGAATCATAAAATTCATAATGCTATTAATAAAACGGAGTCGTTCATGCATTTTTAAATTTGCTTCAATTTACACTGCGTTGCGTTTCTGCTCTAAATCATATAGGTTGCTAAATATGTTTTCTAAGTCACACCCGTGTTTATAGAAAGAACTGAGAAAAATAGGCTAATCTGCCTAATCTTTAATTAATTTAAGTTGACGAAACGGTGAATGACCTCTGCCGTAATGGATTTCAGTAGACCGAGAGAAAAATTGTCCTTAAAACGGCGCGACTCATCATCATTCAACGGCGGATGCGAAATAAGCAATTGTAGTAAAATTAAAAAAAGATACAAAGGCAAATAGTTATTATCCAATTACCTTACCTCCCAGATAGCTCTTTACAGAGTTAACGCACGAATAGAATTACTTTTGGTTATTTGCCTATATATGTAATAACAATTGTATAAACAGAGAATGAAAAAGAGAGAGAGCGAAATGAGGGAAAGTGGGAGAGAAAGTGAAAGAATGAGAGAGAGAGAGAGAGAGAGAGAGAGAGAGAGAGAGAGAGAGAGATTATATTTTTCAAAAACTGCCTAGCTTTAAAAAATTATAAACCAATCCAAACACTGTTTTACAAAATTAAAGACCCCACACCAAGTACAAATAAATCTGACGTAATCTACAGGATCAACTGTTTAAACTGTCCGGCAACTTACATCGGTCTTACATCCCAATATCTGGGCAAGAGGGTAAAACAACATATCTATGATTGAAAAAAACCCCAAGCAAAATCCTACAGCACTCCCTACCCACCACTTTGAACAACAACACAATTTTGACTTCAAAAGTACTACATACAGAACAAAACAAATTTAAACGTAATTTTTTAGAAATGGTTACATCAACGAGGATAAACAGAGTATCAATTTACAGAACATATACATGCAAACTCAGTCGCAGCTACGCCAACATCATTAATCAAATTCAACACAGATAACATACATATATCATCACATTACATTCCACACATCAAATATTTTTCACATAGTCTAATTGTCCAACAATCTAATTTTCCTTTTCCCATTTATCCCTTTCTATATAATCCTGAAAGAATAAAGTGGCCGAAACATTACCAACACATTGTTTCCCTTTGTCGGCTCTTTTCACCTCAAAGAAACCGACGACTTATACAAAATTGTCTCTTCTATACTTTCCAAAAGGATAGTTCCTACTCACAGTACGTTGTTCTGCAACGATCCGGATTTCGAGCTCTTAGCTCATCATCAGGTTGAAGGACTTCTGCAACCACGTCTCTCGACGTGCATTGCCAAAGTGAAACCGCTGATACCTCCGCCAACGCGACGTTCCAATTAACAGCTGATTTTTAATGACGCTCAATTTGAACGTGCGAAACACGGAAATTATAACACAAAAAAAATTAGAATAAAAATAATAACATTAAAATAATTAGTTTAATTATTTGGATGTTTGATATTATTTATATACATATTTAAAATGGGAGGTAGATCAAAATCTGTTATATTATTAATGCATTTATCACCATGTTCAATTTTACATTTTTTAATTTTAAATTTCTCAAACAATCTAGTTCCTTCCCTTTGTTGAAACTATGCAACACTCTCGCATTTAGATTTGGGTTGAATTTATGTTTTGTTTCTTTTAGATGGTCCTTAAATAGACTAGAATAAAAGTAGACTAGAAAGAGAAAAGAACACTTGCCTAAATCGAGCAAATTTTCGGAATTTAAGGACCATCTAAAAGAAACAAAACATAAATTCAACCCAAATC
>CM077100.1:35973496-35992922 GCA_039619505.1 Cimex hemipterus | reverse complement strand
GCTCGAAATCCGGATCGTTGCAGAACAACTTACTGTGAGTAGGAACTATCCTTTTGGAAAGTATTGAACACCACACTCACCCCATCATTTAACATTTCTATTGTCTCTTCTATACCCACTTCCTTCCCCACCACTTCAAAATCCAACATATATAAACATGAAACAGTAAAATCTCACTGGCACTCTCAACACGACATGACACAATTACATAGAAGACAAACACTTTGAGTGAGTAGAATACTTTGATAGTATATAAAATATAATTTTTGCATTGTATAAATTCACTTTTCCAAATTCTAAATGTAAACTATGTTTGTAAATCCCAGGCCCTGAAGATGATCTCAATAAAAGATCGAAACGTTGGCACTATAAAGAGAACGTTTTCTGATACCTACATCACACCAGACCGCATCTCACGATATCTGAATAATTATCCGGTAACGGTCACTAATCTCTACACATGACTTATTTATATAACCTTCCTGCTATTGAAAGTATTCTCAAAATTTCTAATACCATTGGAAGGTGCGGTGAAAACAATAAGGCTAATCGGAAAGAAAGCAGTAAGTTTCTTTGTCAAGCTTTAATCGGATTATATACAATTAAACTTTTCTTATAAATTTCATTTCCTTAATTATAAAAGAATAGAACGTTATCACTATGCTTTAGTGAAAGTTTTGGGGTAAGGATAAATTTAATAAATCGTAGTAAATCGTAATATCAAATAAAATCCCCTCCCTTTAAAAAATGCTTAACCGTTTCTAAAGTTTGGTAAACACGTCAAAGTTTTCGGAGGAAAGGAGTTTACACACGTTTTATACAAAAAAAAGGGCCGGGGGAACTCTTAGTCGTACGCATTGAAATGTCTCTTACAGTATAGGTGAAGGACGACGGATGTTTCCCTCGCTTCACTAAGTTGTGTGTTGCTCGCCTGACAGCTGAATATCGAATTCAAATCCTTCCTCGTCACCGCTCTCCATTTCAACCTGTTTTCGATGACGTCGCCTGCGTTGTGCTCGAATTCTTCGTCAACGACGATCCCGTTCACGAGCCAACGGACCGCCGGTTCAGGCTTTCCTGCGAAAAAAGAAATAAAAATAAATAAGTCATACCGTAGTGTAGAAAAACGTGAAGTAATTACTGTTAAGGGTTAAAGGTCTTCACTTCCAATATTTGGCTTGACTGGACAAAACGTCCTCTTTTGCTTATGCTCATCTCATATGAAATTTCAAAGAAAACACCAGGAATCGATCCCGAGCTGCTAATGTGGCAGGTGTGTTGTAAAAGAATTAAAGCACGGTAGTCTTTTGGATAAGGATTTTTATCGTCAAATTACCACCTTTGATATTAAAATTAACCTTCTTTAACTATAAATTAACTTTTTTTCAAAATGAACTTAACACTTTTAACTTCAAATCAACCCTTTGTAATTTCAAATTAATCCTTGTCATATGGGTGGGAAGTTCATGGGCCGACAAACTGCTGAGGCCACCGTCGGCCCTCAGCGTGTTTCCTTCTTTTTCTTTTCTTTCGCGCATATTTTGGTTTAGTGGGCAGCTATTATTCGTCCTTTAGAGCACAGTTTAGCTCTGCCATGGTGAAATTTGCCACTAAGTACTTTTGACCAGGGTTGGGTGTTACATTCGGCCTGAAAAGTATATTGGCGCCACTGGGACGAAGGTTCTTAAACAAATCGGAAGTCAATTTACCGACGACCAGTTTGGACCACACAGCTGAGATTGGGGGTATTACGATGGAACGTGGAGCAGAATGTTTTCCAAGACTCTTTTTTCGCTTCCTAAATTATCTTCTGGGCTTCTTTGTTCTTAACGTTTCACAGTTTCCTAAGGAAGGACGGAGTTTGTAATTTTTGAAAGCAGTCAATTTCTTGACTGAGGCTTCACATTATTAATTCCACCATATTTTGCCTTTGCCCTTCCTCGGTACCATTTCTTTTTTGACGCGGATACTTGCCTTGCATATGTTAGTCCAGGTTGTGTAAAATGAGTCGTACCCTATACTTGAGTCGCCGAGCCCGGATTTGTTTTTTTCCCAGGCTGGTTTGTAAACAACCTAATTTGCCCTTTTTACATTCCCTCTTACATGACTCCTTGAGATGCTGAGTGTTGAACAGTTTGTTATTGAGAGGAGGATATGTAGATGGTCAGATCCTAGAGGATCGTCCAAAACTTCCCAATTTGATCTAGGAGCAAAGTCAGAAGATGCTAAAGTAATGTCAACGGCTGAATTGCGGGAGTGGTTGGGGAGACCGACTTTTGTACGGGACCCGTCATCAGGGAAGGTCAAATTGATAAGGTCCGTCCAGTCTGAGCCTACGGCCGAGTGGTGGGCATTAAAGACGCCATCTTTGTCCTTTCTTTCTTTTTGCCCAGAGCCATAGGATGAATGTAACCGGCATTCCTCTCTTCAACAAAGACGGTGAACGTCCGGAATCAGTTGGCTTGTATACGTTGTTTTTAAGGTTAGTGAGAGTTTCGGGGCGTTTCTGATAGCGTGATGGTTATGGTAGGCTTAAATCGGTTTTGTTCAACTGCGGAACAGGGGTTCCGTCGGTCGTTTTTTTGGATGGTGGGATAGCAAACTTTCCGTTTGCATCTCCACAAGGTCGAGAACGTTCGACTTCTCTGATAATTTTAATTTATCACGAGGATCGGTCCCGCTTCTAATTTCGCTCATGGCTTGAAAATTAACGGTAATAAAGAGTATAAATAAATAAATATGCGATAAAAACAGTATAAATAACAAGAATAGCTAACAAGAAAATATTAATAAATAACAAAAGCATCCAAACGAAACAGGTACTGATAACACGATGTTTACGCTCCGAGAGATAAATAACAACTGTCCTTTTTAACTTCAAATTAGCTTTTAAAAAATTTAAACTACCTTTTTTAATATCAAAATAACGTATTGTTATTTGCTGGTGTTTTTGAAAAATTTTTAGCCCCATTTTTAGATATGCTGGGTGTGAATGGAGGGCCTCTGGATTCGAACCCTTCACCTTTACCTTGCAATTATGAACACAGTGCCGACCCTTCAACCATTGGGCCAATGACGCCCACCTCTTTTTAACTTTAAATTAGCCTTTAATTTTACGCATAGAAAATAAAAGTCGTACGCATTTCCAATTTTTTTGTAATATAAAATTACTTGGCACTGCGAGTGAAATGTTTTCGAGAAACTGGGTCCTACCATCGAAGGCCCGGCCCTGGACGCCCTAGGGTAACAGAACCATAGGATGACAGTTTTTTTATTTTTGGAATTTTGCGAAACCGGCAACTTACTGTTGTTCAACCGATTTATCAATTCCCGGAATTTCGAGATGTCCAAATTTTGTGAACGCATCGCTCGAAGAATATTACACAAGTCTGGAACGATGGCTTTTCGAGGTCTAGAATTGACCAGAACTCACGGAGTTGCACGGCTCGCATTTGCTAGAGAACACAGCAACACATTGGTCTTTGGACGATTGGTTTGCTGTACGTTTAACACATGAGTGTAGATTTTTCTCCACTATCTCTAGATGGGCGTGAACGAGTTTCGAGAGGGCGAAATGGAAGGTACGAAGCCTCTAATTTTTCTCAGAGCCAACCTTTTCAACATCCCCCAGCGATGGCGTGGACGGAAATTTCTATGGAGAGTCGTACAGAGTTGGTTGTTGTTCGTGGTTAATTGACAGCCACTCGGCCTTAGCCTGGCCAGCCCTTTCTCCAGACTCGAACGCTCTCGAACATTTATGGGACCTCAAAAGCCGAATAAGAGTACGTTCATCACTTCCTGATACCTCCATGTTCTTGAAAGGACTCTTAGTGAAGAATGGCCTAACCTCCAGCATAGAGACATTCCCAGACTGGTAGAAAGTATGCTGAGGCATCTTCCAGATATAATTACGGTCAAAGGAGGAAATACGCGATATTGAAATGTTAATTAAAAATCTAAAACAAATCTTATATGTGCGTCTATTAAAAAAAAATCATTTTCCTTAGAAATTTACATTTGTTTTTACTTTTGAGACGAAAACTTAATTATAAACGTTATAAACGTTTATAGAGCGTAAAAATTTGATTAATATATAAGAATATATACAAATCAAAAATATACAAATACAAGTCTGCGGAATTTTGTGCCTGTCAGTGTATAATAAGCATCGGAATTTTTTTTTTGTACTTTTGAGGGTTTTGTTTGATGAATACAATTTTATTAATACTTTGCTTCAGTCTGTTGTTGTTGGTGGTTGTGTGCTAGTTGAAAAAATAATTATTTCTCGGCCGATATACCAAATTCCACCAACATCTTGTAAACATAAATAATCGTAATAATAAATAATAATAACATTAATTTCGACCCTTCCATTTTCCCCCGATACCCGTGGTAGAGGTTTTCTTAACCTAGCCGGTAAACGTTTCCCACGCAAAGTTCTCCCTGTGCGTCATATCTTACGGTAGAAACCGTTTCTGATTTTTTTTCTGTTTGCATCAAAGATAGGTCATAAAGAAATTATCAGCTTGATGAATGATGAAAAACGATATTTTCATGTTTGTATTTGTTTTGAATTGGATTAATCAATAAATTACAAGTTCAGCTCGATATCCAACAGTAATTAATGAAAGCAAAGATTATTGATTAACTTTTGTTGTTGTTCAAAGTGCTAGGGTTTATACGTTAGTGTGGAATGCTGGCATATTAATGGGGATTATAACACTTAAGAGGACAAAACGGTGTTGCAGATATTACGGTGCGAGGCGAGGGTGGCCTGAAATTTACCTGGACGTAAGTATTGCCCGGGTATATCGCGCAATAAGTCACTCAATGTCAGCAGTCCCCGATTAACGGAAAGTCTGAGGTCGGAAATTATGTAAGAATTCATTAGGATAATATGTAAATAATTTAGCGCTACTTGCTTACTATATATTTTATAGCTAGTGATTAGGGTTTAAGCCATAGCACCTGGTCCTCCCTCCCTCCACCAACATCTACAAAGTGAAACATTACGGCTCCACCTCTACAACCACCTCTCCCTGGTACAAATAGTGGTTTTACTCCCTCGTATTTCATCTAGAATCAACGGCCTTTGAATGGACGCCTTTGAATCTTTTCCATAGTTAGAAAGTCGGAAGGATTTTTCAGTAGGGCATACGGTTTAGTATATTTCATCATACTTATCAATTTATATTCACATAAACGCCTTTTCTTTTTGATAACATACTTTTTGTTTTCATTCACTCTATGAATTTGTGCGTATGTATTATTTATTTACCTGCTATTAAAAAAAAAAAAAAACACTTTATGTTCAGCTTGTAATAACACGGAAATGAGAACATAAAATACTCAATAGAAACAATCCTAAGTATGACAGTTAATATGCACCCTCGGTGTCAATTAGGAGGTCGCGAAGACAGTGACTATTGTCTGGAAGAGTGCGGTAAAGTTTCTGAAAATGATGCTGGGCTGACAGTTTGTGAAACTTTTGGAGTGGATTTTGGCAACTTGACAAATGAACTAGTTAAGATTGCTGCGGAAGTAAGATCCCAACGGGCATTTAGAATGTTTTAAGACTAGTATCATCAATAGCATGGGCTGGATGAATCCAGAGACCGTCACCATCAATAAATTGAAAATGTTTCAGTAGATACGACTAATAAAAGGTAACTGAGTGGAAGACCTTCTACATCAATGGGCGAAGAAATTGTGAAGATAGTCTAGGATTATACGAATTATGTAAGATGATACGTTCATGAAATTGATGTTCCAATGACTGGAGAGTCGTTTCTAAAATTCCCGCAGCTGTTTTAGTTACTTGCAGGACAAGTTGAATATTAAAGTTTTGATTATTGGAGATCGTGAGATGCCGTCTGTTGTATGACGTAGGTTTTAGAAAACATTTTCTTTATAATGCCAATGTTTCGATCTTTATTTAGATCATCTTCAGGGCTCAAAGTGTTCATTTTTCGTGTAGATGTGTAGTGTGTTGAGAATGTCCTGCCTCAATAAAGATCGATAAGTTGGCATAATAAAGGAAATGTTTTGACGTCACACCAGAACTCTAATTTATTTTATTTACACATACTATTTATAAGATACATTACCAATAGGGATGCGTAGGAATTTAGGAGAAGGTAGTGAAAGTAAGGCAGTTTAGTTGTAAGTTTCGAAAGACAGCTTCAAAAGTAATGTTCAGTCGAAAGCATTAGTTTCGTATAAATCTGCTTGTTTGTCTTAGGGTGCGTGCGCGTGAGTACTCAGAGCGTATTTTTTTTTAAATTTTTACGAGGGTTCGCAACAGCAGAGGTCATATAAACCCACAGGGTGTCGGTGTTTTTGAAAAAAAGCCCATTTGTAAGTATGTCGGGTCTGCATGCAGGGCCGCTGGATTCGAACCCGGGACCTTTACCTTACAGTGATGAGCGCCGTGTCAAAGACGGATCCTTGCGGCCACTGACGCCCCCTCAGAGCGTATTGCAACATCGACAATCGTTCCGATGCGCTATGATGCGTACTTTGATGAATTTTTTCGAAGAATCGAACACAGAGTCCATGGCACATTATGAACTTTCTTTTATACTACGATCGATTATGCGATTGAAAGATTAAAATAAATTAATCTGTGCTTTCTGTGTAAGTGGATAAATCCAAAAACTCTACTTTTCAAGGCGGTATTTTTAAAGTTTCCGTTACGTAAATCCATTTGTCGGTTCTAATAACTACAATATTTCTATACATTAGCCACATTTCTACATAGTAGAACAGTTGTAAGACAGGTTTAACGGGATCAATTCAATTTCTGTGTAAGTCTACTTATTCTTACAGACCTCAGATGTATTCTTGTATCTTCGTATTCCTGCCTTATTAATTAATAATACACGACGGGAAAAGAAAATGCCCAAATTGTTATAATACGAATTTATGTAAATTACGTTAATCGTACAATTAAAAATACATGCTTCTTCAATTTGGTTTGTTAGTCGTTGTATCATAGGATGCTTCCTTAAAATGAAACTCAGTGCTTCCATCAAGAAAGAGAGGTGTTGATCAACAAAAAAGGTGTTCTCTTTTATTACAACGCAATGTCTATTCCTGCGGCGACGGGTCAAATTTGTCGGGGCCGGGACGTGCACACCCCCTCCTTATTTCCAAGACAATGGTACGCTTTAAGCCGGCCACTTTTCGAGTTCCGGACTGACACAAAAATTCACAGTGAAAGGAAACTTTTGGTCCAATGGAGAAAATTTAAAATCTCGTGATAAAATGTGTCTGGGAATGTCTAGATTGCCTAACGGCCCAAGGAAACCACAACCATCTTGATACCGGTTCTGGAAGATGAAGGTACAAAATGAACAACCTAACCAAAAAGTCAAAGAAGAGGAAGCCTATTCACCCATGAGACCAAAATCACAACTAGGTGGAGTGCTGAACCTAGAAGAAAACAATTTTTTAACTTCAAATTAATCATTTATATCTATCAGCTAAATATTATAGACAAATGTATTTTGTATAACAATAAATTTTATGTTTTAAAACATTCCCAAAATTAAAAAAAAATTAAAATATGAATATTTTATTTTTATATTGCTTATTTTCGTCAAATTAAGCGTTTTTAATTTGCAGTTAACTTTTTTCAATTTTAAAATATTTTTTTTTTTAAATTGAAATTAACTTATAATATATTTTAATTCTTAAAAAAGGCTCTTACAACGCCATATGAAAATTATTTGCACGTTTATATACTGTAATTTTAATTGTCATTAATTTTCATGTGGTTTTGAATAGGAGCATAAATTTTATATTTACAAAATCTCAAAAATAAAAGGATGATACTTTCATTATATTTATTATTTTTATTTATTGTTTGTTATTTTTATATTTTCCAAAATTTTTAAGTTTAATATGAATTAGTGGCCAATTGTTCTATATTAAAAAATGGAAATAAATATAGCTTTTACTTTACATAATTAGATATTAGATACCATATGGTACGTTTTTTATGTTTTAAAGAAAGGGTTAATTTGAAGTTAAAAACGATTATTTTGATGAAAGAAAGTTATAAAATGCCTCATCATCATTTAGTCAGTGGACTAACTGTTAAACTTTATTTAGCTTGTATATAACCCGGCATTTAGCTTATATTTTTCCTTAATGCTATGTTTAAACTATAATGCTCTTTGAATAAATTTTATTCGCATGATAATCGTGTGCGGGTGTCTCGGTTCGGAATGAAATATACGTCGAATCCGACAAGAACGCGCAGTTGAAAGTGGTTGACATGTGCAGTGAATAAATTTGATTCAATTACAGACGGGCTTTGCGGTTGTACTAATTTGGAACACAGTGCGTCCATCCCTGTGCAAATTGGATTATTTCGACTGTTTTGTTTTTGAATTTTCTTTCTTGCCCGATCAGTGTTTTATTGGTAATATTTGTTCAATTATACACAAGGTAGACAGGAATGGATAAAAATACTCCAGATACAATCTGAAATTCTTTGCGGTAGTGTCATTTTTCAAAAGCTTCTCGGAGGACCCAATACAATTTAAACTCCAGTTGATGATGTTATTTTTACCAAGCTGGTACATAGGATATTAAGAAGTACAAATGCTTTTAACAATAAATTGCTTTCTTGCTACATGTTTATACATGATACTTGGATCAAAGCAACGAAGAAAGAGTAAAAGAAGACGATAGTTTCTAATTAATTAACGTTAATAAAACTCTAAAAAAGTGTTGTTTATAAACTGAGCTTTGAATCGTTAAACGTTTGACGTAATGTTTGCGCTAGTTAGGGACCTTGTAGGTCTCGCACGGCTTTTTAACTCCCTAAAAGCTTGTGTCGCTGCATAAAAAAATTTTATTGGCCGTTTTAACTAATTAGGTTTGTATGTTTAGGATTCAAAGATGAGCTTGCATATACTTTATCGAAATTTTATAAACATTATCCCTTGTAATTTGTTTACAGTCTTTTTTTCGTGTTGTATAGGGTTGACTTTAATGTGTCTTTTTATTTCTCGCCGGACAGTTTTTAACCAGAGCATAGGCTCTGTTATAATAGTATAACGATAGCGCTTCGTTAACGATAATACTCGTCGTGGCGCGGCGTCGGTTGCCGCAAGGTTTAATCTTTGACACGGCGCTCATCGCTGTAAGGTAAAGGTCCCGGGTTCGAATCCAGCGGCCCTGAATTCGAACCCGACATAGTTACAAATGGGCTTTTTTTCAAAAACACCGACACCATGAGGGTTTATATGACCTCTGCTGTTGCGAACCCTCGTAAAAAAAGAAAGAAAAAAAAACACGATAATACTCACAAAAGTTTCTCTCCTTTATTGGAAGATTGCTCTTATGGAATTTGTATTTTTCTACTCTCATCATTATTTATAATAATCTATATATTTGAAATGCTCTTTTTTGTTTCTCAGGAGAAGGTAGTAGTATTGCGGAATGGTTCAAATTTCTACTGCGTCCCTCTTGTATTAATTCGTTTTTTAAATTAAATAATTATTTTAGCCTATTTGAAAGTTTCAGTCAACTTTTCAGTTAACTCTAATTAACTTCTATTACACTTTGAAATTCAGCTCGAAACGTTTTTTACATGGTATTAACGATGAAATTGAATTAAAATAGCATCAAATGACAAATAGATTATCTTAACTGTTGTGTAAATACAGATAAATTTAATTATTCAGCTTTTGAAGTAATATTCGCCTGTCGAATTTATTCGTTGATAAAACGATTACGTGTAAAATGTTTGATGATGATGTTCATAAGTGGATACGAGGAAGCACTGAAGCCGTTTGGCTTATTGAACTTTTCCTACCTTAGTTCGGCTAAATTGTCTTGATACTTCTTTTAGAAAGTAGTTTGAACTTTTTGCAGGGCTTTCTTGGTCTTTACAGTGCCTCCATTAAGCGATTCACATCTGAATTATGAATGGCAGGATCTTCATTTTCATAGCATAACCTAAAAATGAGGTCTCTACAGAAATGGGTAAATGTTCGCACCAAATGTTGCGAATTTTAATTGTTTAGTTGTTTTTTTCCCCCAAATGCCGCTAATCTAAAATCCACACCTAGGTAATCCTATCCTAACTCCGCTCCCACCTCACAATCCTTCTTTTCTCCAGTTCTGAGCCCTGTTTTTTTACTGTTCGCTTCTAGTCGAATCCATTATGAGATATCGATGCGATTGATTAAACGAAATTAATGATTAATTAAATAAATTAATGGTTAAACGTAAACTTTTTATCCACCGAATAAACTGATACCATGAGGATCCAAGCCATTAGACATGCTTAGATTAATTTTTTTAATGTTGAGAATCAACTATTTTGTTGTGCCTTGTTTACATAAACTTGCAAATCTTTTGTATATTTTGTGTCAAAAACTACGCTCAACAAATGTCTTATCGAATTCTCACTGTGGGGATAATCCGTTAATATTTTTTTTAAAGTTTGGTAACGGTAAAATTTTGAGTTCAACATTTTCCAAGGACAAAAAAGCGATAGTGGGAAGTGCGCAAACGCCCATTGTTTCATATTAACCTGTATTAGAGGAAAAATCACAGCGGTTTCCTTTTCCATATTATTACAAAATTGAGTAAAATTGACCTAAACTGCTTTAAATATTATTTTAGATGGTGTTTGGTGACCATTACTTAATGATTGTTTGGTGTAGCTTAGGGTTTACAAAAACATTTTCTTTATCGTTCCAACGTTTCCATCTTTATTGATATCATCTTCAGGGCTTGGGATTTATATAAACATTGTTTTAATTTTACAAATACATGCAGGATGTAAAAGAATGAATTTATGCAATGTTATAAACTTTTAGGTTAAATTTTTTTTCTAGCATTTTATAAATTCATTTATTTCACAACCTATATGTAATTGTAAAGTTAAAACAATGTTTATAAATCCCAAGCCCTGAAGGTGATATCAATAAAAAAATTTTCGTTGTGTCGTGTTGAACATTACCACGCATCATTCCTCACATTTGAAGATTATGCTATCCTCGAAAAAAGTGTTCCAGTAAAAAATGACTTTACCTTCATCTTACAGAATGTTTATGCATCGATTAAACCTTCTTCACAAAGGCATTTAAGCTAATAATGAGATTTCATAAAATTCGGCCCATAACTTGAACAAACCTTAAAGAAGCCTTCATATCTCGCTGTCACTCTCAACACGACACTCAAGAATGGCACAATTGTACAGTTTGAGTAAGAAGAAGTACTTCGATTGAATCTAAAATTTCTAGCATTGTATAAATTCACTTTTTTCATCATCCTACACGTATTCCTAAAATTTAAACAATTTTTTGAAACCCACGCCCCGAGATGATCTCAATAAAGATCAAAACGTTGGCGCTATAAAGAAAATGATTATCTAAATCTGTTTCATACCAGATCGCATCGCATGATCTCCAAATAATCATTGGCTAACGGTCACTAAACACACCACACACACAAGCTTGAATAACGTTTGAATGCACTTAACGACTCGAAATGGTGTTGGCTTAGTTCTGTTGTTTTTTATTACACCGATCAATAATGATCACTTCTAAGGTTTGAAACAACGATGAAAGAAATAATTTTATGTCCCTGCTTGAATGGCGGATTAATAACAGATTTATGCAACAACGATGTACCCAACGCCTCGATTTTTCCGCGATAAACGCTTCGGTCAAAACCGCTCCGTCTGTCCTCGCCCTTACACGTATTGTTCTGTTAGTGCTTTACGCTCAGAAAGCCATATAATTAAGGATTATGCAAAACTAAGCAGGCCGGTTTCTGAAGTGGGTACGAATACATTTAGAATTAAGCCCATTATAATGTAATAACTGTTGGGACACGTATTAGAGTAATGAAGTAACCATTCGACTTTAATATACCGAGCCAAGAATTTGGACAATCCTTGGGCTATTTTATTAAAAAGTAGAATAAATTGTGAAAATCCTTCCTCACGAGGAAACCACTATTTACAACAAGCCAGTTATGCTTCTACGAATGTAATTTGAACAAATAAAGTATATAATATGAGTACTTACCACCGACAACTCTGCATGTCAAAGTCACTTCGTCTCCTTCGTCGTGAGGGCCAATCGTCGTATTGAGCTGCTTTCCCCACTTGTCGAATACCGCGGGATATTCAGGAGGGACTGCAATAAACATTAACTGTCATTAGAAAAGTAGTGAATTTTTATAATAAATCATAATTATACTAAATCATATTGCTAAATAACTTTCGTTATGTAGTGATTCAGTTTTTGATTGACTGGCATCATGAAAGCTTTACTTCTTCGGCAAAAGGAAGATTTAGGTCTTTATGGGTCGTTTGAAACATAAAATGGAGCATCAAGGATTTTTCTGAGGATTAAAGATATGTACGAAGAATAAGTGAACGTTCGTTCGAAATATTGCACTTTGCTTACTTTAGTTGAGGGGGGATTTTATTAAAACGAAACTAACTTTTTGCGAGCTGAGTTAACTATTCGTCTGTCCAAACCGATTAACATGGTCGTTTGATCAGAAAGCTTACTCATCTGATAAAATATTCTATCAAACTAGACTGATAAATATGTTAAGAAACTTGTTTGGTAGAAAACTTGACAAACTCGTTACGTAAATCAAAAAGCTAACCAAACCTATTTGATAAAAAATTTAACAAACTCGTCTGATCAAAATTGTTAAAGGCTCGTACGCTCTGAAAGCTTAATAGACTCGTCTTTGAAAAGTTAAATTACATTTGTACTGTGAACTCTCGTTTTATATTGAAATTTTCAACATTCATTTCGTTGGATACATTAAATGGAACGTCTAGGATTTTTCTGCGCAGTTTGGATCCGACCAATATTTGAACGTTTGGCTGAACCTCACGCTTCCAGTAAGTCGATGCCGGATTCAATAATCGGTTATATAGCACTTTTGAAAGGTAAGTGAGAGCGCGTATTCAGGAATCGTGAAAGAACTTTGTATCGTGCTATAACAATGACAATAGTCGTCTACAATGACAGACGTTAGATGTTTGTCTGTGTACAGTCCTAGGTCTGTCCTTATCCGCAGTTGAAAGGGGGATATTATTTAAGTAAACTCGAGGAGAAATATTATTGCGGAGAGATCTGCGTTAAATTTTATTATTTTATTTTCACGCCACGACTCCAGTAGTGTAAAGTATTGAAGGTTTCGAGTGGAAACGACAGGATCTGAGTTACTTGAGAGGATCGCTGTGTCGTCTGTAAAGGTCTGGGAGGGTTGATGATGGAATGGGTTGTCTGCTGTGTACACCTGGTAAAGTGTGAGAGGCAAGACGCTGAAAAAACCTGAAATTTATTTATTAACATAAAAATAATTTAATGAGTACGACTATAAAAGTTTACATGCTAAGTAAGACAGCGTAAAAATTCAAATTGTAAAAAAATAATTATAATTAAACACTGTAATGGAGACACCATAAAAACCCAGACGAGGAAAGATAAGAACTAATTGAATTCATTTTATTCATCCAACAAAATTAAACATAGTTTAATAAAATAATTTTAGGAAGAGGAAAATCGTAAAATCTCTATTTCCTGTTGAATTAAAAAATAGGAGCTATGCGCCAACACATCGAATTATTTCAGTTGAAAGTTTTTAAACTTCTTCATACGATCAAAAAAGTTTTAAATTTTTTTAATATTTATTTTAAGTGTGGCGTGTATTGGAAGTTAACTCAGAGCACGAAGACGGTATTGAAATCTGGGGGTAATCCTCTGACCCTCAGGGGTAGTTTGTTTAAATAAGGTCCAACAGTCGAGGGATTTCTAGCAAATTCGAGCTTACACTTGGCCCTTTTGGCATTAGCATAGCGCGACTTTTTCCGACCTAGTCTTTTCCAAGGTGGTTGTGGTGCAATTTTATTAGTCTCTTGGTCAAATCCTTAATGCACAGTTTTTCTAAAATGTTTATTATTATTCGGGATTAACATACAAAATTGGAAGTTTTTGTAGGCTGAAATAATAATTAGGGAGATATTAATTGCAGTGTCTATTTAAATAAAAATTTGTTTTATTGAATCAATTTTACTTAATTCTAAAAAACGTTCTAAATTAAGTATTTGAAGTTTCCTTACGTATGACCGTGTGGTATCCAAACGCTGGTCGAAACATGGGTGACGGTTATGAAAAACGGTTTATTAATTTTCATTCCACTTTTAGATAAAAGCTTTATGCTAAAAGGTCTTTTCACACAAGTAGGTTGTTTGATCAAAAAAGTAATTTGAACAAAAAATTTAACTCGTTTCATAAAACAACCTTAACCGACTCTTTTGATCAAAAAAACTTATCTAACCCTTCTGGTAAAAAATTTAACAAATTAATTTAAGCAAAAAACATAAATAACTAGATTGGTGAACCAGCTAACCAACTCTATTGATCAAAAACCAAAAACCCACATAGATCAAAGATTTTGACCGACTCGTTTGATAAAAACTTAACTGATCTGAAAAAAAAGGCACTCAATATATAAAAACATAACAAACTCGTCTGACAAAAGAAAACGACGAATTTTTGATTAAAAAGCTGAAAAAACTTGCCAACAATAAACATCGATTACGGTTAACTTAGGCAGTGTTATCCGATCCTTGGTTTCAAGTACTTGTTTTGGCTTGGCCTTTCCTTAATATAATTCCCTAAGCTTCTTAATTATGATGTGAGGTCGGACATACGACCAAATCTTTAAATTAAATGAAGTTGTACGATATCTTTAAAATAAACTCGAGGGGAAAGCCTATTGCGGAGAGGTCTGCGTTAAATTTTTTATATAAGATGTTGGTTGAAATGAAAAAGTTAGTGCCATGAGCGGGATTCGAACCCACGACCTTTGGCTAAATACGCCGCTGCTCTACCACTTGTGCTATGGTGACTTCGATCCTCCCGGACACCAACTCCCCATCTCAACGACACCTTTGAATATTCCTTCCGGTGTCCGAATGGCTCGAGTGGTAGAGTAACGGCGTAGACGAAGGTCGTGGGTTCGAATCCCGCTCGTGGCACTAAGTTTTTCATTTCAACCAAAACCTTACATAAAGAAGTAATTTGGCCAATAGACCACTAAATGTAATGGATTTATTGATAAACACCACGTTTCCAAGTTCCGAACTGCGACTGTACGCTTGTCTCATACATTTTCAAAGAAAAAGAAATTAGACAAATCTTGCAGCATTATTCAAAACCTGTTTTGTTCTTGCGGTCCGAGATCGAATATGCAGCTTCAGCTAGCACAGATTCCTCGGCTAACGGTTTTCTAAAAGACAGCATTTATTTATAAAGCATAAACTTTTTTAAATTTCCAAAGTTAATGGTTAAAATGTAGTATTAATTGTATTATTAGATCTTATAGTAGATCATTTAAAAAAATTAAGTTAATTTATTGAGATATATATACTTTATATAAATTCTGATGCATTCTGTCGATTTTCCTACCTATAAATAACTTGAAGGGAGGAATGATTTTCTTTCCTCTTTAATCTCAATACATTAATATAATGAAGCTTTGCGTTAAACATTAATTTGATTACATAAAACTTCAATTTTGTTTAAGCACTTTATAAAATTGGTAAAATATTCGGTACGGTAAAGATAAAAACGAATTATGTCAAAGTACGTTAATTTAATTTATAAATAATCAGAACCACGGGTATATCATAATTTACTGGTTGGTTAAATATCAGCCGATTGGAAAAAAAATAAAGTGAAAATCAGTGGTGGATTTGTTTTAAAACGTCCCAAATGTTTTCCATTTTTGTAAATCCAAATGATTTATTGTGAAAACATTACTAATTGTTGTTGAGAGTTATACCAAGGGATGTTTTATAATGTAGCGTACAATAAAAATCGAGCTCCTAACAATAAGGTCAATTTAAGAGCGCCCGAAGCCACAATGTTCCCATGGAATAATGAGATGGACATTTTTCTTCCCTTTTATTCTACAGGAAAACAACAACGACGACGACGTCCCGGCCCCTCTTGAGTTTTATTTAATCAAATAAGTTTTTTTACGACTCAAAAATCTTTATAAGAATTTATCGGTGAGGTTATTTTCCAGGTTTTATAGCCGGAATTAAGGTAAATACAAGCAATAAATATAGGTAAATATTAATAGAGGTCAATAATTGTCTAACCCTCGAATAGATATAGACCGACACAAATGGCCTGCATTACCGTGACCGGTTCTGCAATAATAACCAAGGGCCGATTACTTCATCCACAACGAAGTAGTCCTATTAATTCCTATTATTGTATTTAGTAAATTGAATTGTCAAATTGATCAATGACCAGAGAATTAATACAACCTCCGTCCTGATACAACTATACAATAAATAATTAACTATGTGGAAAATACTGTTTAATTTACAATAACTTTATTAGATTCGACTCAATTTCTTCTAGGGAGACTAGAGGATGTATTCCATCTTATATGTAGGACTGTGATTAATCTACTCTAAATGACTCTTTTAAATAAATTTTAAAATAACAGTAATGGAAGATAGATAATACTAAAAGATAAAAATATTGATTTATTTATTACCTATTTGCATAAAGCTTTTATTGCTTTTATTTTACGAACAACGAGATAAGGCATCGAAGTAGCTACGATCACAGCACACGATCCCACCCATGTTGTACGTCGAGCGGATTTAAAAAGAACTATTGTTAATGCGATAAAAAGGAATGGAGAATCCGTTGGAACGAAAGAAACCCATCCGAATTATTCAAAAAAAAAAAAGAAAAAAAAAAGAGAAGACATCGGTCAAGATTGCGCATATCACGATCATGCACGGACATTTTGTTATTGGGTAGGTTGCCACGTAGGTGCCGGTTGGGAAGAGCACATAATAACAGTCTGCAAAGAATGAAATACGATATCCACGACCTTGAGGCACGACATATCGCTGATGGAATTTTTTATAGCCAGAAATATTGTTTAATGTATGTAGATAGTTCTTTGTACCTTCATGTATGTGATATGAGCTATATATTGAAATGAATGTATTCATTTGCGTGAATTGAGGGCTTATCCCCAATTACTCTGAACAATATTGAGTACTCTGGGATGATGTGAATTATGGTGTCTGTATGGAATTATTAGCGTGAAAGAAGTATTATTAATTACATTATATTTTGTGATCCGATTGAGCAAATCGTTTCTTTCATTTAATTAATCTTTATGTAAGGTATTGGTTGAAATGGAACGGAAAATGAAATTTAAAAATGCTGCCAAAACTTTGGGAAAATTCGAAACGTAGGTTGAGATGGGGAATTGGTGTCCGAATGGATCCAAGACTCCATAGCCCAAGTGGTTAGAGTTACAGCGTATTGAGCTGAAGGTCGTGGGTTCGAATCCCGCTCGTGACACTGACTTTTTCATTTTAACCAATGAACCAATTTTACAAAAAGATTAATTTAATTAATAATTAAATTGATAATTAACCTTACATAAAGATTAATGAACTGAAAGTATTATTGAAAGATGGTTTTCAGCCTGGAAGCATAAGATAGTGTAATAATAAAACTTGTATGTTTTTCTATTTTACGATATCCTTGCGAAAACTAATTTTGATTTAGTCTAATTTTAACTCCGAAAACCCCCTTTTTATTAGAATATTTTGCCTTCGAAAAAAACCCCAAAATAATCTTCCTCAGGAACATTACAGGGATTTGTAGGTTGATGAACTATACGTAAAATCACAACTCTAACCTCCAGAATAAATACAAATTCCAGATATTAAAATTATACGTTTCTGGAGTTTGATTTTTTCCATATTTTTCTTTCCTATAGAGTCATATGTTAACTCCTTAGGTCACACGAATCGGCAAGTGGTAATAATAATTACTAATCGCTGATTAAAATATACCAAACTGTCATTGGATGTTTGCCGTTCTGCCATGACACACTTGAATGCGTAGTCTAAAAATGAACGCATTTGCCAAATGTGAATCATTCTAGAATGAGTACATTTATAATTCAGGGAAGAAAGATTGTAAAATATTGTATTGCAATAATTGGCCTCTAAATCATTGTGATAAATTAAAACAAGCCATATCCGCATAAATCAACGATGGGAATTCACGACCCAATCGATTCTCGGGCTTGCGGGTTTTCTATACTCATTAAATCACCGAAAATTTATACGACTCGCGTTAATGCTGATCTTAACTCGTTTTTATATAACAAACATTTTTGCCGTGCAAATTATCAAACTATTTACAAGCATTTTACATTCTGATCGGCATTTATTAAACTCATTTATCAAAGAAGTAAACGAAGAATAAAAACCCTTGTATTAAGTACTATCACGTGAAACTTACTTTAAGTTTGCCATAGGCAAAATTCACATTTCTCTATTAAAATTCTTTTTCATTAGTTTCACAAAATAATTAAGTTTTGTTTTTAAAGTTAAAGCTTGTCATATCACTCCCTGTGGTCTATGGGAAGATGAACCAATAATTGGATCGTTATCGACAATTTTGATCTGCTGGGCGTGGTCTGTCTTCTCGCCATCTTCAACGCTAGGGTCTGTTGGAAATAACCAAAGCACTCGATCATCATTCCGTACACCACAAAGTGCAAGTCTCCCAAATTTGTTTCTGTCGTATTTTTTTTTTTTTTTGTCGAAGTTGAGAAATTCAGTATTAGTTTATTCCGTCAGTCAATTTCCATTGCCGGTCTATAAAATGTCCAAACTTTTTGCTGTAACTCTGTTTACTTTTAAAACTAATAGCTGGTTTGAAGAAAAAGTGAACACTTTTGGGTACATGCTTAACATTTAAATTTTTCTGACCAATGACGGTCCTTAAAGATTTGGTTTTAAACAATTAAGTCGTTAATTTTTATTGATTAAACCATACTCTTTATTATACAGAATGAAACTAGCCCTATGAATTCCAAGTCTGAGAAGTTTTTCAAATCATTTTCTTGAAATTTGAGAATAAAGTGTTCTCGTGTATCTTGATTTAATGTACGCATTCGCAACCCTCCCCTTGCCTTGTTTGAAGACGCTTATCTTTTATGTTTGTTCTGTGTCAAAAACTACTGTCCAATCCAAAATATCGCCCAGTCTCCCAACTGCGAGAGGAATCTACTTTTATGGCGTTGATCGTAAAACATCAGCTCTATCAGAGAATCGACTCTACGGAAAAATTATATTTTTCTAATTCTAATTTTCAGCATTAAAGTGCGCAAGCGCCCGGAGTTAATCCGTGGCTTCCGCAGGCGTTCGAAGTCGGCAAGTTCGTTTCACAGTTCTTTAAAACTATTCATCATATTGAATAGTTGAGTTTATAGTGTACTAAGGCCAATTAAACGACTAAATGACATTAGAAATGAGTTATATACGTATAATATATATATATAAATATATAGTTATTGTTGAGGAGAGGGG